>JAULKK010325100.1:0-11184 GCA_032355705.1 Rubia peregrina | reverse complement strand
AGATAGTCCAGAGAAAAATCATCCTGTTGATCCGTTTTGAAAGTTTAAATAATCAATTTTATAGTACTCGTGACGGAGAACCCAAAAATGACATTCACTGACCCTAATATCATTCGGGTCCCACTCATAACAACACCCAAAACTTGACGAATTTCAATCTTTTAACCATCGTTTTCCAACACCAAGTCCCATCACTTCACGTGGGTGGGCTCTCGACATTCAATTATTCAGTCGACAAGAGTTTGTGCCAATTCCTGCCGCTTCACGTGGGTTGGGCCCTCGAAGTTCAAATTATTCAGCCTACAAGAGTTAGTAAAGCAATATGACTGCAATTAGGGAAACATGGCATATCAAAGTTCGAGTTGTTTGACTCTGGAAGAAGACTGCTTATGAGAAGTCTGATGAGTATTCTAGTATTGAAATGGTTTTAATGGATGAAAAGGTATTGTTTTACATATTCTTTTCACTTCATTATTTTATATTTGATATTATACTTACTGCATTTTATTTTTGGTTGCAACTATAAATCTGATAAGATTCATGCTTCCATCAAGAAGTCTCTGATGAAGAAGTTTGGCTCATTGATTATGGAAGGATGATTGTACGTCATTACTAATTTTAATTTTACCATTTGTAAAAATGGATGATGTTACAAGACCTCTTCTCATCCTCGCAAGATTAGCTTCTTCAACACTACATTTTTGAAACAAGTCGATGGTGTTCAAATTCCCCTATACGGGTGTAACTTCGTATCATTCAGTGATATTTTGTCGAAGAAGTTGAATGAAGACTATTTAGTAGGTCTGCATATTTTCTTTATTCTTATTACTAGACTACCATTCCTTTCATTTTTTTAAAAAAATAGACTTGTTATGACAATTAATTTGTATATAAATCTTCACATGTAGATGTATTTGGACACATAAATGGTGTTGGTTCTATTGAACTTACAAGCCGAAATGGAAAGGAGCACAAACGGTTGTTCGTTCAGTTAGTTGACCTTAAGTGAGTGCTACAAATTGTTTCATGAGTAGGCGAAGTTGTTTTCGATTAATGGTTTGATAACCACTTTTTATTTTCTGAAACCAATATTTGAACTGCACTTCATGGGATGATTTTTTCTACAAGTTTTTTAGTATTTGGGTGTGAGGGACGCAAAGCACCTATTATTTTTACTATTCAATTTGAAAATATTAAAAGGTGGCAAGGTGCGTATGTATTCTTTCTTTCTGAACAGTATATTGTATACCATTCAAATTGTAAAATTTCAGGCTGAGTTCTTTTTTTTATGCCCTCGATCAGATTCTGCCTGTGAATTTTGCAAAAGAATAAAATTTGATCTAGATTATAAATTAGCATGAAAAATAGGGTGTTTTCTTCACATTATTAAACCAGTAGTTTTTAAAAACCGATCTACCATTTGTAAATGAAATCCACACTTAATACGAAGAATTTATAATTTAGAAATTAACTTTTGTAATCATATTTTATATAGGTGGTATGTCTATATAAAATGTGTTGTTAGGATCAAGATTATATCCAATCTCCGATATTGAGGAAGTCAACAATTACAGGAGCAGATATTCTGTCTAAATATGTCATAATCTCTATTTGTGATTATTGCATTTGATATTATAGAGAAGTAATTTTTGGAAAAAATTGTAGACTTGATACTCTTGGGGATGTTTATACTCAACTCCTGAGTCAAATTTCTACATAGTCTTCTGTTTCAATTAGAGTTTCTCAATTTGATCGAAAGAAAGACTTTCGATGAGGTATATGAATGTACTGAGGTATTGTCTAAGCATTTTTTAGTAAAAACTACACATTCATTTCTGTCAAATCGCCAAACTTTTCTTGGATATTCTCTTGCAAAAATGGGATTGGAGTTTGTCCATATTTGAAAAGATTTACAATACAAGGATAAATTAGGTCTATAAATTGTGGTGTGTTTTTCATTTTTCAAAAGGTTATACTAATATAGGACTCTAAATGTAATATGTTAAATTTTACTAAAAGATTGGTGTAATGGAAAAAAATAGGGTTGTATAGTGTTATGAAGATGGGGATTTAATATGGTCTTCGAGTTTTACATGCACTTAGTATATTGTATTTTAGAAGCATGGTCGGTATAAAAATCCATCAGTTTTAGATATTATTGAAATATGTATGCATTAGACTAGTATCAACATATGTGACATGATTATTAAATTCTGATAGGTGATCAATTGTGTTACATTGGCAACAACTGCGTGTATCTAAGTTGAACATAATTGGTTCTACTTGTCATGAAATAAGTGTAACAAAAAAGTTGAGATTAAAAAATCTTAGGATGAAACCAATGATGACACTAACGCTGCTAATAAGTTCTATTGTGCAAAGTGGAATTATTTTCTACACCATGTTGTCCCCTAGTATGATGATTCCTTTCATTGTTTACTTTTACTCATATGATTTAAATTTAGTTCATATATTTTCTGCAATACGTAACTTAATTTTCATTTTTTTTAAAAAGGTTTAAGGTTCAAGTTAAACTGATTGATGATATCGGGAGTGCATCTTTTGTTATCTTTGATCGAGAGGTTTCATGCAAGTTCTAGAGAAATCTGCTTATGAATTGGGTGAATATCTGGTCAAGGTGAAATGTATCGACAAATTTGATTTTTTAAAATAATATTTCTTAATCTATTATAAACTTCTAAATTTTCAATATCAAAGAGGTGAATGTATTTTTTGCCAAGAGATACCTCTTCAAAGTTGAGGTTTCAAATTATTATTTCACAAACCATTGGCTAGTTTACGAGGTCCTAAGGTTGAGCAGTGATGACTGTTTGATCAAGTCATTTATGGATTCTTCTAGTTCAAATCATGTATTACAATATGGATTATCTTATTTTGTTCTAAATATTTTGTGAAGGTATTAATATTAGTTGTGTTTCCAGGAAATGCTATTTGAAAGGTTTAAAATGCATGAACTATCATCAATCCACCATTCTGCTAATCTCGGAAAGTATTGTATTTTAAACATTTTCTACGTTAGTTCACGTTGTTCACTAAGGTGCGAGGAAGGTCACACCTGATTATTTTATTTATTTAATTTCCAGGACACGATTTCATGTAGTGGGGATAATGACACACTCTCATCATTTACTTCATCTATAAGTACAACATCAAAGCAACCTACCATTGATTATCAATAATAATTCTCAGTACTGAACAAACAAGACAAAGGCCTTTATGAAGAGTGAAAAAATGATTGATTTTCCAAGGATGTAATAAGATACAATTTAATTTCAAACTGATGGTACTTATGAACTTCTTTAGGTATCTATTTTGGGTGGTTTAAAGTTTTATTCATCTTGATTGATTAACATATAGATGTTATTTCTTATTTGTATGCAGTAAACAACTTGATTGCCTTTAAACAAAATCGGAATGATGAAATTCTACATACCTGTATTTGTTTGATGACATTTCACATGAATGCATCATGAATCTTTTGGTTGTTGAAGAGTTTTAGTTGTTTGGAATCAGCTGCAGCACCTCCAGCAGCATACTGAGACGTACACAGGCTATCACTTTTAGTTGAACGTCTACTGCACTTTTAATTCCATTCATCGCTTCCATGTGATTCTTTCCCATGATTTTTATGCCCTTGCATATCCCTAAAACTACATATTCTCTTCACTACAGTTAAGAAGTCATGAATATTTGTAGCTCTGGAAATCTTGCAGACAGATTTAGAAGGAAATGTGGGAGTGGGAACTGGCTATCTATCAACTAAACATGAACTAAACTCTGCTTGGAATTTTCATGTACTCATCGCATGTCTGTAGGGATGTCCTTTGTGGTGTTTCCTGTAAAGAAAATGGCCAGAAGAATATTAGATCCTTTAATTGAAATAAGAAGAAGAGGAAATATTTTTCATAATACTGCAAAGAACTAATTCTGCATCAATATACAATTAGGAGATGTAAAATAAAATAAATATTAACCATTTTTATGTCATGAAAAATTGTTTTCTTTTGTGCCATTCAACTAGTTTTCAGCTCCTAAATGTATATTCATCAAGAATTTGAAATAACCTCATATCCAATTTAAAATTTATCTAGCAATTGAAGAGAAACAGGTTCAATTAATACCACTTGAATCCAACAAGGCTGTAATAAATTTCACAACCATTCATTTTAATAATTTCACAATATAGAACAATAATCTAAAAGCCAACTTGTATTCAGTGGTAAGATTCCCCTTCATATGAGTTGTTTTTTACAAAAAAACATTAAATAATGGTGCACTGTATTCAACTCCAAGTATTGTCATTTTACAGCGACAATTAAAGCACGTAGATTCATATCACCACTGAAGGAACCAAGATTATATATTGAATATCAACATATATGTTGTTAAAAATAGATATGTTAAATTACCTAGAACAACTTAACCAAGCATATATATGAACGAAAGTGGAGAGAACCTGTTTATTGTTTGATCCTTCGCGGAATACAAAATTATCACAATGACAGGATAAATTTCAATATTTTCATCACAATAGTTAAAATATACACAGTTTTGTCCTAGATAATTCTACGCATTCAAAAATCATGAGATCTGTTATATTTAAGAGATGTACAATGATCATTGCAATCTCTTAAAAGCTTCTACTACGGATAGAAATGTCCCCCACAAGCATTTAACAGTCAATCAGATAAAGAAGGTAATTCAAGAAAGACAAGGTTATCTAGAAAGAAGATTATAAGTCAGAAGAAAAAGAGATCGCAAGTTGGCATTGATAAAGGTTACTGATATTGCTTCTAAGCTATCAAGTATGAATGATGTTTTATTTATTTAACTTTTTGATAATCTGTAGTGTTTACCTCCTAATTGTAGAGAGTTTTAATCCCCAACAACACTTGAAGTTTCTTATACAAGCCATGCTATGTCTCTCTCTAAAAAAACCCAGTAATCTATACCTAGGAATTACATTAATTGAAAATTTTAATCAATTATATTTTGAATTCAGAAGGAGGCACCATTTTCATATTCTTGCCCTCGATTGTATTAATAGCTTTAAGATTACCTTTTTATCTATGCTCATCTTTCTATTGTTACAGCTCTACCGTTGACATGTTACAATCCCTTTTCTAAATCACCTCAGTGGTGAGGCTTCTTCTTACAGTTGCAAGAAGCAAGGGAATCCTATGAATATTTTTACAATACTAGTTCTAAGACACACATCAAGTGTCGATGAATGTACCAATAAAAACTATACATGTGTTAGTACTGATTGTTGTCATCTTAGTATAGGTACAATATACACTCAGACCAAATTCTTAGTGTTTTTTTCAGAATATAAGCACATTAAATGTGTTAATTTGATAAAAGAAATCCTCTTCAGGGAAACCAAGGCTGTAAAACAAAGAAATCATGAAGCGGAAAAGAGGAAAAAAATGGCAAGGAAAAAAATTAAAATTCAATTACACCATTTCAGCATGAATGATGTCTCACTTATCTCATTATATAATTCATTGTAAAGTTACCTATGTGGCTGGCAATGAATTTTCATCCCCAATATCAGTTTAAAGATCCTTCTACAAGCTGTCAGTCAGTCTTTCACTATAGCAATTGAAAAATTAAGAAACTAATGCCTATGAATGATACCTCAAATTGTAATATTTCATTTATGGCATTCTGTACATGGAATGAAGGTACTCTATTCATATTCTTGCAATCCATTTCACCGGGGGCTTAATTATTACCTTTTATCTGTGTTCCCTTCTCAATTATCTCAGCAATAGTATTGAGATCTTCCAATCAGTCTTTTGCATCACCTTCACTGAATAATGAACTCAGTTGTCATGATTCTTCTTTAATTTGAAGACATCAAGGGAATCCTAACACTATTGATGCAGTACCTCTTCTAACGAACACAATAGCTGATAGAGAATGTACTAATATAAACTATACTTGTGTTGGTACCGATCCTTCGGTTGTTATTACAGTTGAAGTATAGATTCAAAACACATTATTTATTTCTTTTTTAAAAAAAATAGAAGACCGTGAAATTTTTTTATTGCAAAGAAATACAATGATCATTGCCAAATACCAAAAGCAAATACAGTGGTGGGGAATGACCTTTTCACTATTATACTTATCTATAGAGAAAAAAGCCAACTCTGACCAATCAAGGTTATTAAGAAACTATATTATGAACGAGAGCATACAAAAATCTAAATTGGTAAAGTATAAAGGTCATAAAGCAGTCACATAATTTTAGTATGAACGATATTTCATCCATTTGATTTTATCATCCATGTTAAAGTCTATCTGCTAATTGCAGTGAACTTGAATTCCCGGCTTCAGCTTAAGGTGACTTCTAAAATTTGAGTACAGCACATCCAGGATCCTTCAACAAACACCTATGATTGACATTTTGAACTGTACAATTTTAGTCTATCCTATAGTAAGGAAGATGCAACTATTTTCATATTCTTGCACTTTTTATGAGATGGAATATTACCCTTTCTATGTGTTACCTTTTCATTCGCTACGTCTCCAACAGTAAGATTTTGAAATCGGTCATGTACATCATAAATGAATGATGAAATCAGTGTTGAGGCTTCTTCTTCGATATATAATCAACAACAAAATCCAAAAACTGTTGACTCAATATTTTCTCTAAGAAATACGCTTAGAGCTAGTGAAGTTGAGAATAGAAATGATGCCTCTTTTACTCATGAGCCTCCAGTCCTAAGTGCAAGCAAAAGAATTTACCCAATAACATTATTTATTTCCTTTAAAAAATCAAAATCACTGTACATTACTGTCAGTTTAATGTAACAATGGAAAATCTTGCAGTTCTTTCCAATGACCAAGATATACAATTTGGGATGTCTGATGGAACTGGATCTTGCAGTCGTCGTTCTCCAACCCCCAGGAACAACTGTTTCAAATATTGTAAGCGTGTCTTTCAAATTCAAGAAACTATTGTTTCAGTTTCAAGAATCTTATTTGAAGAGAGTGAAAATTTAGCTCAGGATACATATGGAACTACATATTTAGTTCAGTTCATGAACTAAAAACTAAATATATTGATATTCAGCATAGCACTTAATTTTCATTTATATATCAAAACATTTAGAGATTATTGTGATATAAAATATCTTACTTGGGAGTGTAAATAATACAGTGCGCTCTATTGGTAAGACGAAACGGTTGACCATTACGGTAAATGGAAGTCCCTACCTCAGTTTTGATTGTGTTGTATGCATTGAAAAGTGCACATGCCTCTATTGCGAGATCCTCCGACATTATTTAATGAACTTCTTCAGGGAAAGATGAAAGGTGCAAAAAGTTTATTGAAATTATACAAGCCTAGCTACAACATGGTTTTTTCGTTTACATTTCTCGGTGGGAAGGTTGATTTTTTTATCAATTCACAGAGAGGCCCCCCTGTGTTTAGGTTGCATGGTAAGAACTTCCATAGAATTGGAAATCTATTGCTAAGTAATGGAGAATCTCCAAAATTTCTACAACTTTACAAATATGATACCGATAACAAAGTTACTAATAGGTTATCTTCAATCGGGTAAGATAACAAGACGATGAATTCTCTGAGCAGCTCCACCTTCTAATTAGATTTAAAATATTATTTAGATAACAAATTTAGGGATTTTGAACTAATTTTATGTTAATTAAAATAGATCATTGACTGAAATTGAATCCATTAATGATATATTAAAACATGTTTCAACAGTACTGCCCAATGCAATCAGTTTAATCAAGGAAGTTTTTATGCTATTCATAATAGCTTAATCAGTCCATATTTAGTTTGTACCATTACTCACCTTGAGTAATTTTTCACTCACCAATAATCATTTCATAAATCCCACAACTGAAGTCAACTTATTTTTATTGTACTCGACAAATATAAATTGTTAACTCTGGATACAACTCACAAAATCTTAGAATCAGTAATGATATAAATTTACTGGATTTTGCGCTGCTTTGAAAGAATTGTTGGATGAGTACAATCATTTGACTAAGGCATTTAGGATGGCAAGGGATTGGTTCAAGGATGATGATTCCAAAATGATTATATTGTGGTTGATTGGAATAAGGGAAACAAATGCTAGGATGTATAACATGCCAACTGCTTCTGAAGTGGCACTTTCGATTATTGGTGACCTTGGAAGTTCTGTTGACAAAAGAGATATAATTATTGAGACACGGTCGGGAAGATTTATATGTATTTATGAACTCCATCCCTCCTATTTGGCTCTTCATTACCCACTCTTATTTCCTTATAGAAATTATTGCTATACAATTGACATTCCATTTATGGATCTCAATAACCCGCAATCAACCAATGTAGATGACACTAACACGAATTATTAGATTTCTAGGAAAAGGTCGAGGTTGCGTATGAGGGAACTTTTACTTTCCGTATTTAGTACAGAATTGATGAGCCTAGCACTATGATGTTATCAAGGAAATTATTTCAACAAATTTTGGTTCATAATTATATGATGATTGATTCGGAGAGGCTTTCCTATATTAGAAATAATTAAAAAGAACTTTAGATTAGATCTTCATAACAACTTTGTTAAGCCACATAATGAGGAACTTCAACACCATCAGAGAATGGTCACTGCATTCTCCTACCAAATTCATTTATTGGTGGTGCAATGCTACAGAACTACCTTGACGCTATGGCTCTCTGTAAGTGGTTTGGGTATCCAAATTTGTTTATAACTTTTACCTACAATCCTAGGTGGCCAAAAATGACCATATTTTAAAGAAGAAGGTTGTTAGACCCGAGGATAGGCAAGATATTCTATGTTGTGTGTTTAAAATAAAGTTGGACCAGCTATTGAAAGGCATACGAAAAAAACATTTTAGGCCTTGTACAAGAAGGCATGTTTTAGCATATTTATAATATTCAATGCTGCCTTCGATGTGTTGTGTACAATGTTTGATTATAGTAACTGAATTATAGATGAAAGTATTCTAGATATTGATTAAATTTCCTTTTTAAATGAGAAGATTTATTATTGCTTCCAAGGAGGAAAAAAACTTATCTGAATCTTTATCTTAGTATTTTTGGTATCCAAGTATTCTTTGTTATTTTGAATCATTCTGGGATAAATTATTGATTCAATATTACTATGGACTGTATTAAACTAAAGGTGTTTCATAGTTACTATATAAAACTTATTATGAATCTAATTCAAATTGAAATTCCTTTTTCTTGTTAATTTCAGTGGTCTACACCATTGAGTTCCAAAATGTAAGTTTACCTCATGCACATATCTTACTCTTCATGCATAGGGCTGATAAGTTTTTGACGGCAGAAGACATTTACTTATATCTGCTGAGAAACCCGACAAGACAGAAAATCCTATGCTCTATGAAATTGTGTCAGATTTAATGATACATGGTCAATGTGGTGTTTCTCATTCAAGGTCACCCTGTACTAGGGGGAGAGAGTGTTCGAAACAATTTCCAAATAATTTTATCGAAATGACGACTATTGATGACAATGGATAATGGACGTACATTTGAGAATATAGAGTTATCTTGGACAATCGATTTGTAGTCCCTTATAGCCCGAACCTCCCTCTTAAGTTTAAGGCACACATAATGTTGAATTGTGTAATCAATCACGGTCAATAAAAAATCTGTTCAAATACATTAATAAAGGTAATGACCGGGTAACTATCACAATGTCTCGAGAAAATGGTGATCAATATGAAGTAGGGAAAAATCAAGCATAAGTACATGGAATTAAAGAAATTATGTGATAATTATTATTTTCTTATATATTTTATTTATTTATGTTTTATATTTAATTAAATACATAATAGTTTCTTATTTAACATGTACAGGTATATCTCTTCCTGTGAAGCTGTGGGGAGAATATTTTCTTTTGATATTTATTACAGAAATTCTTCCCTGGAAAGATTAACTTTCTATATTCCAAATGAGCAAACGATGTTCTTTCAGGATAAGGACTAGTTTGAGGAAGTCATGGGCAGACATGGACTCGATCGTTCCGTCATAGGGTGTGGAGATCGATTACAGGAATCATATCCAAAATCTTCAATAGGATCCCTTTTGGAAGGCATTTTGTTATGCACTTCGACATTGTATATCCTCGGATGACTTCTTCTAATCTAGTTCCTATTCTTGAGGTTTGGAGAGCAAAATAAAAATTCTCTCATTCACTATTAATGAATGTTCAATCTAAAAAAAATGGACTCGGTCGTTCTAAATTCTTAGCATGGATGGATTGCAACGGTTTATGTGAGGAAGCTAAGGAACTGGCATATGTCGAATTCCATTGAAATTTTTATGGAATCAAAATGATAGAACATGGGCTTTGAGGAAGAGAGGTTTTTATATAGGGTAGAATTCACCATGTTCCTCCCAGTTGAGGAAAGAGCTACTACTTGGGGTGTTGTTGAATAAGGTGAAGGGACCAACATGCTATGAGGACATCAAAATAGTTAATGGTGTCATGCACCCAACTGTTAAAGAAGCTTACTATACTCTCACATATTTGGATGGAGATAAAGAGTATGTTGAAGGAATTATTGATGCGAGTTTATGGGGTTGTGGTCACTATTTGTGTCTCCTTTTCCCATGCTTTTATTGTTCGATATTGTATCAAGACCTGATCAGGTCTGGGATACAGTATGTCATATCTTCGTGAGGATGTCCTCCATGGATAACGTATGATTCTTCAGATACCAGGTATTTATTTTTAATTTAATATCACGATAATGGTTTTCATATGATAATCCTAAATTATATAGTATTTGTTCCACGTTTACTTTGAGTGATAAAAGTAGCTCCTAATTTTCTAACAAGAAAATTTTTATGACTCTTGGACAGAAGGTTAAGTCATTTATTATGTATATTAAATATAGTTCAAGGGTAAATAATTTTTTAATCAAATGAATAGAATGTTATTGAATTTGGGTGGGGAATGCTTATTTTTCTTGTAACAAGTTGTTGCTCAATGGAATCATGTAATAGTAATTTAATATAATATTTCCATTTATTAAAGGGCATCAACATCCATTCAAATTCGTAAAAATCATGTTACAGTAATTCAATAGAATTCCTCCATTTATTAAAGGGCCAACATCAATTAATATTCTTATACTAAACGTATGGTTG
>JAULKK010325082.1:0-11185 GCA_032355705.1 Rubia peregrina | reverse complement strand
GCTACTTAGGAGATGGTGGCTCTCTCTCACAACAGTGACTGAGAATTTTAACACTACCTTAATTTGATTTGTATTGTGTCTTTCATGTTTTGTCTACATTGAGGGCAATGTAGAGTTTTAAGTGTGGGGATGGAGTTTAGCATTTAGATTTTTTTTGTTGGGATGATTTTAGACTTAGATTTTCTTTGTTTTGGATGTTTTGAGGCTTTGGGATGTTGTCAGATGCTTTTTAGTAGCTTTGACATTTGGAATGCTTTTTGCTACTTTTGATTGGAAAAACAAAAAAATTGAAAATTTTGAAAAAATAGAAAATGAAAAAGAACAGAAATAAAAAAAGACCTGCTAGTTGAAAACTCTAGAGTGCAATTTAGGCAACATTGGGGACCCAGATAGGCCAAAAAGCCGAAAGGGTGGCCTTGGAAAAATTGAGAGGCTAAATGTGGGTGAGATGTAAGCCAAAGAAACATGATGTGTGGCTAGGATGAAAACCCAAAAGGGCTCCTAGGCAAAATGAGAGAAAGAGACAAAAAGAAAAAAAGTGTTACAATTTTACTTATTTTCTAGTATTGGAGTCATAAGGTTGCAGTTGACATTTGATGAATCAGGTAGCCTAACATAATGGGACTTCTTGGGATTAGGTAACTTACCGGGATATAAATATTTTAATTCTTGGTATGCTTCGTTTTTGGGTTGATATATTGGTATGAAGTGAAGTAAGTATTTGAACATTTGATATGGTTTTGACTTCACTTGATGCCATTGAATTTTGGGATTATCAATTCGGGACTTGGAGATGTTTTTATGGGTATTAGTGAATTAATAGGTGGTATGGTTGGGTAGTTTTAGCAATTGGGGATGTGTGTGAATTCTCATTTGAGATTAATTTTGGGATTTGTGATATTGAGAGTTTTCTTGAGGCTTTGATTGGGGGAATATTAGTATTAGGATGGGGACATGTGAATATCTTTGTGTTATTGAGTCTTTTCTTACTCGAGGACGAGTAGGGTTCAAGTGTCAGGATGTTTGACGTTTCCATATTATACGATGATTTTGGGATCTTTTGTATTGAATTTTGTATACTTTTTACTCTATGCATTGCATTTTTCCTTGAAATTCTGTTACGAGAGTTAAGAGCAACTTTTGAGCTCTTGTTACTTTTCTAGAGGATTTTGTGTGACAAGGAAATTGTTTGAAGACTTTGAAGACTAGCTTTGAAGATTTGAAAACTTGCATTTGATCTTTGAATACTTGAGGAATTGAAGTGAAGTGAAGAGGAAGACTTTAAACAAGAAAAGAAATGAAGATGATCTCTTTGGCATCGATCGCAACGAGCGACAAGTGACAGCCGAATGGCCAACATTATTTTCTACTTTTTGTACTATAAATACCAAATCTTATCTTCTATCTCATACACCCTTCTTCCTCCCAAATTTTGAACTTAAAACCCTAGTTTTTCACTTGTTTCTATCTTAGTTTCTTCTTTTATTTTCTTTGGATATTTAGTATGAATTGAAGTAGCTAAACTCATCACTTGAGAGCAATTGATTGAAACTTCCAAACCCACGTAGTGATGTTCTATTTTTCTCTTTCATGAACATTATTGTTGAGAATTTACTATGCTATTAATGTTAATGTTTACTTCATTTATGTTATGGGTTGTTTGAGAATAGGAAGTGTTTGTATGATTGAGTGTTAAAGTGTTAGGAAAGTGTACAATTTCTTCTCACTTTTGGCATGAAAATCCAAGAACATGGAATTAGAACTTCTTGTTATGTAAAGTGATGTTAATCTTTCTATATGAGTATGTTAATGTGGTTTTTTTAATCATATTTTTCATGAGGTAGCAAAGAAATGTTGAATGTTGAATGTTGATCTTTCTTGGTGTAGCCTAATAAATGCTCTATTTGGTTAAATGGCTAGACATTTGGTAGAATGCTTGTAGTTGTTATCAAATATATGGTCCTTTTTTGTATAATTCCATTGATGGAGTATCTTTATGGTCGTTGAACATTGATAAGACATGGGCTGAAATGACCAAACAAGGACTAGCTAACGTATAAGTCTAAACGGCCCAATAGGGATCATCAGTTTTCCTTCCAAAGGCGCTTCTTGCCCGCCAGGGACGCTAACTAGATAAGGCGTCAAATAGTGGGTGGCACGCGGATGTTGATGGGACAGTTCTAATCCCATCAACCACCAAATCACATATAACGAGAAAAAGTGTTGGACACAAGGTAAGATTTTCCTATCAGTCTACTATTCTCTTGAATAGGCTTTCACATAACCACCATGGCTAACGGGAGCATCAGAGCGCGTATAACCCTGTGCCTGCCTGCCTGACCATTCTCTGTATGTCTTGTAGGTTCAGGTGGATATTAGGTTGGCATGGATCATCATCGGATATACCACAAATTTTGGTATTAACATTGGCACCCTCTGTGGGGAACATAAAAAATCTTTTAGTACCCACCCAACTTAGAGAGGATGGAGGCACAAATACCCAAAGATCCATACAACCAGGTGACAATAGAGGATCTGACGCAGGAGGGGGCGCCTTCCCCGAAGTTGATGCCAAGGGTAGAAGGCCACCAAACCCCCACGGTGGAGGAGGTGGTGAACATCTCAGAAATCTTTCAGACGATAATGGCGTCCCATAAAGAAATGATGAACAGGCTTAAGGAAATAGAGGATAGACAACCGTGGTGGAAGAGACAAGATGTGCAACCAACAAAACTGTACCTGAAAGAAGAGGGAGATTTTGAGGTGCCCACCAAAGGAGGGAAACCATCGCAAACAATTCAAAATGGTCCAAGGAGAGAGAGAAGCACCGTCTCTTCAAGAAAAAAAAGGCAAGTTGGGAAGAAGACGTTGTCGCAGACCGCGAATGGAGAGAAGGTTATGTACCACTCTAGAAGAATAAAGAGCGAACCACGCGATAGGCGCCACCAAAAAAGAGGAATGCCTACGCATGCAGGCTAGGGGCTCACCATGCACCATACGGATACAACAGTTCGCGGCTGACCCAAAGCTGAAAATACCAATGAACTTGGGTCAGTATATGGCGAGGCAGACCAGGAGGATCATTTGCACACCTTTTGTACCAACATGGCCACTTTTGTGATACCGTAAGCTATATGGTGCAAGGTGTTTGCAACTACCCTGACGGCGGTGGCCAATGTATGGTTTAGGAATCTAGAAGATGGAACGATAGATAGATTCGACCAGCTAGAGGAAAAATTCCTAACCCATTTCATGCAAAGGAAGAAGTTTTGGAGGACAAGATCGGAGCTACTGGCAATCAGATAGAAGCCGACAGAGATGTTGTTAGCGTACTGGAAGAGATTCAATGGCGAGGCAAATCAGGTGGCAGAGAGGAGCAACCAGTTCCTCATTGATACGTTCATGAACGGCCTTAGGAACAAGTTGCTTTTATGGGATTTCACCTTGGACCCGCTAGCAATCATTGATGAGAAGAGTTGGAAATTTCCACATGATATATTTAGTAGAAAATAGAAGGAATGAAGCATTGGGAGCTCATGATCAATGCAAAACCAAGAAGGATGGTTCGGAAAAAAGGGCTAGGAGAGCGGGGATCAAGCCCAGGCACCTAACCTATCCAACAGGCAGCCGTCCGGGCTCCTAGATGCCAGACAGGTTAAACAGGATAGAAATGAGCTTCACTCCCTTGATCAAAATGCCCAGAGAAATTTTTGGCGGAGAAGAGGAATAACTCCTGAATTTATGAATATCATGATGACCATGACCATGATACGAACGACTACATTAACCTGAAGCACAATATAGAGGATGCAGTGTAGAGTGGGGAGCTGACACATTTGGCAAGAAGCGCCAAGGATCATAGCAGGGCTACTTACCAAGGTAAAAACAAGTATGGAGATTTCCGCAAGTAGTGGGACAATAAGTATAATGGCAAGAAGTCTTGGCAGGGAGAAAAAGCCGGATAAGACAAAGAAGGCAGCTAGGGCTGAGAGAAATGATGAATGTCGCAAAAGGCAGAGAGAGAGTACCCCCAGTGAAAGAGTAAGAACAACTACGGTAACAGATATATATATATATATATATATATATATATATATATTCCATCATAGGTGGAAATGCTGGAGGAAGGACCGAGTCTCAACAAAAGGCACGTTGCAGACATAATCCGCAGTCAACGCTAGAGGAAAGGAAGCTGGGAGCGAACAAAGAAATAACGTTCAACGATAGCAAACACATACCTGACAGGCCAGCATGAGCAGATACAGTGGTGATAACGGTTAGGGTAATGGATAAGAGGATACGTCGACGGAGGCAGCTCCACATAAATTATGTATTGGCATTGTTTAGAAAAGCTGGATGAGAACACCAGGAGAAAATTGGAACGAACGAACACTCCGCTGGTTGATTTCGCAGACATGAAAGTATGGTTGGAAAACACTTTATTCCTCCCGGTTACAGTGAGAGAAGGCAAGAGAAGTGACTCGAATGTGTGGAAGCTATACATCGATGGAGCCTCCATAGTAGAGAGAGCAGGTGCAGACTTGGTTATTTTAGACCCGGAAGGAGTGGAGTCAACTTACGCTCTACGTTTCAAGTTCCCAGCCTCAAACAAGGAGGCTGAATATGAGGTGCTGATTGCTGGCATGAAGATAGCGGGAAAGTTGGGAGCAAAGAAGCTGTAGACACAAGGAGACTCGATGCTGGTCTCCAACCAGTATAGTGGACAGTATGCTGCTAAAGAACCAGCAATGATGAAATACAGGGACAAATTCAGAAGCCTGACAGCTGAGTTTGATGTCACCAGAGTTCTGAGATCTCAGAACACTAGGCCAGCTACGTTGAGCAAATTGGCATCCTTAACTCTCACGTACCTAACCACGACAGTGTTGGTTGAAGAGATAGCCCACAGGTCAACAGATGCTAGATATGAAGCGATAATAAGGAGATCTGTGTTCAATTGGATGACCCCTATCCACAAATACCTGGTGCATGAAGAGTTTTCGACAGGGGAAAAAGAAGAAAGAGTAATAAGATGGAAGGCATTACAGTATGCCATCCAAGGCGAGCTTCTGTACAATAAGGGCTACACAAAACTCTGGCTCAGGTACGTAGATCCAGCACTCATAAATTTAGTCCTCAGGGAAATTCACGAAAGAAGCTGTGGCAGTCATTAGAGAGCGAAGAGAATAACACTGCGGGCAGTATGGGAAAGATACTATTGGCTAACCATGAAGGCAGATTCAGAAAAGATGGTCAAGGAATGTCAAAGGTGCAAAGAGCATGCGATGGTACAGAAGCTCCCGGTTGAACAAATGACTAGTATAAGATCACCGTGGCCCTTTGCAAAATGGGGGATTGATATTGCAAGACCATTCCCGGAGGCTGTAGGAAGAAAGAGGTTTTTACTTGTGGCAATTGATTACTTCACAAAGTTGGTGGAGGCGGAGGCCGTGGCAACTATAACAGGTAGAAGAATCACAACTTTTGCCTGGAGGAGTATAGTTTGCAGGTGCGGAATCCCGCAAGTGATCATCAGCGACAATGGGAAATAATTCCCTCACGAGCCTTTCAGGTCATGGTGCACATAATTGAACATAAGGCAGCAGTTTACTTCCGTAGCACACCCGCAGGCAAACAGGCAGACAGAAGTGACCAATAGAACGATCATTCAAGGATTGAAAAAGAGATTGGGACAAGCCAATGGAGAATGGGAAAAAGAGCTAATGAGTGTGCTATGGGCATAAATGACCACGCCGAGAACTGCAACAGGAGAGTCTCCCTACACATTTTATTTTGGGATGGAAGTGATAATTCCCCCAGAAGTAACGACACCCAGCAGAAGAGTAGTAGAGCCGCTAATCCAGGTAAACCAAGAACCCATCCAGGAAAATCTGGAGGTCTTGGATGAGCTAAGGGAGAAGGCATCACTAAAGGAAGAAGCATACAAATACTGGATGTAACAACACTATAACAGCCGGGAGAGAGTGAGATCCTCGAAAGTGTGGGACTTAGCGTTAAGGAAAAATGAAGCAAGTCGAGCCCAGGGCCAGAAGAAGCTAGATGTTGTGTGGGAGGGCCCATACAAGGTGACAGAGGTGCTAAGAAATAAGCATATAAACTGGAGACGATAGACACAAGACCAATCCCCAGGATTTGGAACATAGCTAACCTGAGAAGGTACTAAACATGAAGCGATTGTAAATTTTTGTATATACGATAACTACGTTGGAGCTGTTTAAATGCAACGGGTAGGCGAGGTGGGATTCCTGAAGGGATCCCATGGAAGGTGATCCCGAGGAAACCCTGATCTATGTCCAAGCCCTCTTTTGGTGTAATGTTTATAGTAAGTGAACGACTAAAGAAATGAACCTCCGGCTGCACCTAGCGCCTGGGAAGGGCTCGATTTAGGCTTAAGTTTTCGTACTGGGGCAAACTTCCAGTGCAAAGTGCAGGCCGAATCTCGAAGAGGCTAAAGAAATGAGCCTCCGACCACACCCAATCATGTGACCCACCCCTCTCCCGATCATTGTTAAACAAGAGAGAAGGAAAGTTAGGGGTCAACGATAAGATTTATACGTTGCTCTCGTTCCTATTACTATACTACCAAGAATGATAAATAGTGGCAAGTACCGGGGTCAATTCATCACTTCGACCACATGTTTGGAATAAACAATGTTGTGAAAAAATTCATTGGTGGGAGGTTTGTATTAACAACTATTAGCATGCAATTGATTATGATAATTAACAATATAAACTAACACTCGGGGAATATTTTCAAAACAAGGTTAATGTTATTTCGATCACCAACTTCATCAAATACAAGAACTCAACCCTATTCCAGTGTTTTTTGTCACGTGCTATGGACAATGGTAAAAGCTTCCCCGTATCAGTCACATAGATGTGTGCATATAAGATCTCCTGTCAGCCTCGCCTTTGCAATTAGGGGAGTGAAATAATTGTTATGGAACATTGTGCCGGTCTGATTCTTTCCCATGCAATTAAGTCCTGGATGGAACACCACGAACAAACTACCTCTAGGCCTAAAAAGGCAAAGGGAGTATCCGTCTTATCGATGACTTCTAGGATCCACAAGATAATCCTAGTTTGCTACCTACTCCATCTCTATCTGCAACCCTTCAGACCTCTTTGGTTGGCTAACTAGATGCATGGTCAATTATAATGTTTAACAACAGTAACCTCTGTGCACATGCCCAGTTCCGAACTATCGTCACCCCCAAGCGCATCTAAATTCCATTATGTCCATTTAACATAAGCTCAAAATTTGTAGTTTTATTAAATTTCCACACAACGATGTCAATGCACTTGTGTGTGTTTTGCACGCTCCACATGAACTTCTTAGACGTCAAAATCAATGTTAAATCTAATAGATTAATTGTAGGTGGAGTGTGTGTTTTTATGCTTTACAGACTTACATTTTGAAATATTACTATACACGTGATTGATTTAATGGGTATATTCAGTTAACGTAATTCCTATTTTTTAGTTTGATTATGGGCTAATCATATATCATGTAAACATAAGCTCTAATTTGAAAGTGCAATCAAATTTCTATACAAACATGCCAATGCACTCGCAGATCACTTTTTAGATGTTACTACAGCGGAACTTACAAGTTTAATGTACAAAACTAAAGTAGCCAAGGATCTCGCTTGGTGAGTAGTCCTACATTCTTCTCTTCTACTTCTAAAATTTTCTTGCTATAAACAGTTACCGATATGGTTTTAGATCAATTTTAAATTTGATATATACATTGCACGTGAAGTGTGTAAATGTATACATTATAGATTTACATGTTGTTGACGGGTAATTAAATATCAGAATCTGAAAGACATTATAGTTCATTACATATTCATTTTTAAGTAAGTATATTTTTTATTTGTGTTAAGAATTGTCGAACATGAAATGAATATAGTATAATAAATGTTATTGTTTTAATGGGTATATTCAATTCATGTTGTAAATTTTTTTCTTTTTTGTTTAATGGACGACTAATCATAGATCATGTGAACATAATCACACAATTTTTAGTGTAAATGTTTTAATGTGTTTCATTAATAATCCAATGTACCAATTTTAAACTACTATAACTGAGTAACTCACACATCGAACACCGAAAATGAAAGGGAGAAAAAAGACATTATTTATTAGTAACAAACATTGTCAACACACAAGTAGATTTATATTTTTTTATTGCGAGCTAAATATCCATATTCAAATGACACCATTAGTCATTACATATACATTTTGAAATATATATGTTTGTTTTGTAATTGTGTTAGTTATTGTCGAATAGGAAATCAAATAGTACAATAATGTAATTGATTTAGTGTATCTGTATATTAAAAGCATGTTATTACTATTTTCTTTTTAAAAAAATTAAGGACTGATTGTGCCCATTTAACAAAAGCTCAAAAATTGCACTGTTATTAAATTTCTGCACAACCAATCAACGCACTTCCGCGTGTTTTACACGCTCCACATGAACTTCTTAGACGTCGAAATCAATTTTAAATCTCATAGATGAATTGCATGTGAAGCGTGTATTTTTATGCTTTACATATTTACATTTTGAAATATTACTATACACGTGATTGATTTAATGGGTATATTCAGTTCATGTTATTTCTATTTTTAATTTCATTATGGGCTAATCATATATCATGTCAACATAAGCTCTAATTCGCTAGTGCGGTCAATTTTTTATACAAACATGCCATGCACTTGAACATCATTTTCAAGATGTTGCTGCTGCGGTACTTACAGGTTTAATGTACGAAACTAAATTAGCAAGGGATCTCGCTTGCTTAGTACTCCTATATTCTTTCCTTCAATTTCTAAAATTGTCTTACTGTAAACAGTTACCGATATGTTTCCAAATGAATTTTAAATTCGATAAATACATTGCTGTTGAAGTGTGTCAATGTGTATTTAATCGATTTACATGTTGTTGATTGATAATTAAAAATCAGAATTTGGAGGACACTATTGTTCATTACATAATTTTTGGTAATTGTGTTAGGAATTGTCAAACATGAAATGAATATATTGTAATAAATGTGATTGTTTTAATGGGTATATTCAATTCATGTTATAATTTCTTTTGTTTTTGTTTAATGGAGGACTAATCATATATCATGTGAACATAAGCACACAATTTTTAGTGTGCGCGTACAATCATGTCAACACAGTTGTACGTTTTTTACACACTCATGTTTAACGTCTTAGTGGTAGAATCAGTTTTAAATTTGATAAATGCATTTCGTGTGAATTATGTATTTGTATGCTTTATTGGTTTACGTGTCATTGATAGGTTATAAAATTGTTATTTTCATTTTGAAATACAGGCTAGTTGAGGGCACTTTGATTATACAAACACTTCAATAACAAAATAACAAGTTTACACAAACCTACATCGGGATCCTAATTATTGCAGAAATTAACATTGTATACTATTACACTACTAGTTTAAGGTGTCTTGATAAGATATAAAAAATGTAATTTATTTTATTAGTATTTTTAGGAGATTAACACAATACTCTTTTTTCCCATTGGTTTTTTTTAATGAGATTGTGTGATCATTGTAAAACATTTAATTTTTTTGGAATGATTAATTTCGGCCATGTGGGCCTTAGGAGAGAGATCAAGAATTAGCAGTCCATTAGGGTTTAGTTTATTTAGTTTTATTCAAATTATAATTAGATTTGGTAAGAAGAGGTAATATCTTTCCATTCTAATTCTAGACAGGATCGGCCGAGATTTAGCAATAGGATTTGATTTTTGGTATTTTAGTTAGATATGGTTTTAGCTTCCTTAAGCTTCCATGAAACCGATTCAGATTCATATTATGATTTGGTTTTCTATTTTGGCCGAATTCTACCCTCTATTTAAAGAGGCTTGGCCGAGAATTGTACACACACTTTTATCAATTATATTCATACTTTTGAGACATTCTCATTATCTTCATTGCTACTTAAACCTGCGGGCTATTTAAGTTTCAATCTCCTTTATATTCGTACCCTGCGGGCTAGAAGTTTATAGAGAAATCTTGTATGTGTACCCTGCGGGCTAGAGGCTTATAAGTCGAGTTGGGTGTGCCCTGATGCCTAGACGCTGTAATTCGTGCATTTATTTTGAGTTGGGCAAAAATATTAAAATAAATAAAGATCCAATTTTCCGTAATCCAGAGTTTTCGCTAGGAGATTCATATCAGTTGGTATCAGAGCAAAGCAAAAGATCCTTGGCCAAGAATTCAGTGGTTTTGAGTTTGGTTATATTTATTTTTGAAATTTTATTTAATTTAATCTCATTTGTGTCTGATTCTAACTGTTTTTGTTTGATCTTTCTTAGCAGGAAGGTTGAATCTTGAGTCGAAGGACGTCGAAGAGTCCGAGAGTTACAATACTTCTGTATTACTATCCGCCTTCACCTTCATCAATCGAGTCCAGTGGAAGTTGAAGGGTTTGAGTGTTAACAATTATTATCAGCCTTCACCTCTCGGTCAGTTTTGTAGATCTAGGTAGATTATACAGTTTATGTGCTTGTGATATTTTTCGTCAACTCTTCTGAAAAATTATTACATGCTCATAATCCTCTTTGCTTTGTTTTTTCGTTCTTTGATTTCGTAATCTTGAATTGTTCATTTATTCTTGATTACACCTTACAAAAAAATAGAGTCTTTTATGTCTTTTCAGATATAGTGTCATATTTAAGATCCTTACGATCTTGAATACGTCAAAGTTTATTTGAATCGAGGGGAAGTTTTCACAGATTTCTTTTCCAAGTTTTATATAGGCTTAAAATTGTTCCAAAAATTTTTGAAAATAAAAAATAAGGGGTTCAGATTTCGTGCTTTTCATATCGGAAAAAGAGGGTGTGGAAAAATCGAAATTAGGGCTATTTTGTAATTTTTAGAAAGTTTGGGGGCTGTTTTACAATTTTCAAAAAATTGAAACAGCACACGGCTGATTTTTTTTTATTTTTTTTGGAAAATTAGAATCTGAGTTGTGATTTAATTCTGGTAGTGTGTCAAAATTTATAGAAAAAAAGAGAGACGAGAAAAGAAAAAAGAAATCCGACTTGAAAAAGAAAAAGGAAACAAAAATCCTAGTCGGAGTTGGAAAATGATTTGAAGTGTAATAGGAGTGAATTTGGGGCTGGATTTTTC
>JAULKK010325071.1:0-11185 GCA_032355705.1 Rubia peregrina | reverse complement strand
AAGCAACAATGGAGACTCTCGCAAGCAATGAGTATAACTCAAAATTATGAATATTTGATTGATAAAAGGTGTAAAATTAGTTGGTCATACCCCCTTATTTTAGGGTGATTTTTGAAACAAAACCCTAAACACAATTGGAAACTGATTTAACTTATGACAACTTTAAGAAGCTAAAACCATATCTAACTAAAATACCTATTTCAGCCGAGATTTCTTCAGGATAAAGTCTTGAAGAATATTACCTTATCTAATCTTGTCAAATCTAATTCTAATCAGAATAAAACTAAATATTCTAAACCCGAAAGAACAAAATTTTGAAATCAGCTCTTCAAAGCCCACGTGGCCGAGCTCTACCAGTCCAATAGCCCAACTTGAATTAATTTTACAACCTTTTAAAAATATCACACTACCTCATTAAAAAAATCCAGTGGGAAAAAGAGTATAATGTTCTTCACGGCGTCTTTAGTTAATCGACAAGCTTGAATAATTAATCCAAGCCCTGGCCGACTTATTCTTGAATTCTTCATCATGGAGTTGATACATCAAAGAATTCAATGCCGCATCTCTAAGCTTCATTCTTGACCTTGTCATTGATCCAATCATGTCACTTAGAGGATCCCGGATATAACCTTTGAATGTTTGACCTAGTCGTGGAATGTCTTCATTTGTGGTGGTAGTCATCTTGGCATCTCCATCATTCCCTCCGTGGTTGAAAGGTTTTGCCCTTGAAACTGGACCATCTTCAAAGGTAAATGGAGATAAATCAGCAACATTGAAGGTAGTACTAACACCATAATCGTCGGGTAGATCAATCTTGTAAGCATTATCATTCACATGTTCCAACACTTGAAAATGACCATCACCACGCGGACTTAGCTTAGATTTTCAGGAATTTGGAAACCTCTCCTTCCGTAAATGCAACCAAACTCAGTCGCCCTCCTTGAATTTTACAACTTGGTAGCCTTGGTTTACTCGTGCAACATTCTTAGCAATCCTTTCAATTTTCAATCGCACCTTCTCATGCAATCACTTTACAAAATCAGCCTTCTTTTCTCCATCCAAATTATGCACCTGTTTAAAATTCAAAGGAATTAAATTAAGAGGTGTATTTGGTAAAAATCTGTAAACAATTTCAAAAGGAGGTAAAGAAGTAGTATAATGAATAGTGCAATGTAAGTAAACTCTGCAATCGGAATGCACCCTTCCCAATTCTTAAATTTTTTTCTGATCCAAGGCACGCAGAAGTGCCCCTAAAGTGTGATTAATGACCTCTGTTTGTCCATCAGTTTGAGGATGACTTGCCGTAGAAAGAGGCAATTCCGTCCCTAACTTGTGCCACAAGGTATTCCAAAAGTAGGACAAAAATTTGACATCCCTGTCCGATACTATAGACGCAGAAATCCCATGAAGTCGGACTACTTCCTTTAAAAATAAATCCACGACATGTTTTGCGTCATCTGTCTTCCTACAAGGAATAAAATGTGCCATCTTGGAAAAACGATCAACAACTACAAAGATAGAGTCATTACCTGATTGGGATCGTGGTAATTCAAGAACAAAATCCATAGAAATATCAACCCAAGGACGTGTAGGAATAGGTAAAGGGGTATATAAACCATGAGGCTTATTCTTAGACTTCGCCTTCAAGCAATCAATACAATTCCTACAAATCCTATCAACAGATAGAGGCATTTTTTGCCAATAGAAGTGTTCTCGCAATAAATTATAAGTTTGCGCATAGAACATTGAGGAATACATAAACCACCTGAATGAGCTTCTCTAACAAGTAATTTGCCCATTAAACCACCTGAATGAGCTTCTCTAACAAGTAATTTACGCATAGAACATTGAGGAATACATAACCTATTATTCATAAACAAGAAACCATCATGCCGAAAAAATTCTCATAAGCACCATTTTTGCATGAAGCATAAACAGATGAAAAATTAGGATCCGTAGCATATAATTCTCGCACAAAAGAGAATCCAAAATGGACACATTTCAATCGTGTAAGTAATACATGTCTACAACTCAAAGCATCAGCAACAACATTTTCTTTACCCTTCTTGTATCGCACCACATAAGGAAAAGATTCAATAAAACTAGACCATTTAGCATGACGCTTATTCAACTTCATCTGGCTCTTCAAATATTTCAACGATTCATGATCACTATGAATAACAAATTCTTTATGAAATAAATAATGTTGCCAAGTCTCTAAAGCACGTACAATTGCATAGAACTCTTTATCATAAACAGGATAATTCAGAGCACCGTCATTTAGCTTGTCATTAAAGTAAGCTATAGGTAGATTCTCTGGCATCAATACATCACCAATACCAACACCAGAAGTATCACAATGAACCTTAAAAGTACCATTAAAATCAGGTAAAGCAAGCACAAGAGCATTACATAATCGTACTTTTAATTCATTAAATGCTTTCTCTTGAGCATCACCCTAAACAAATTTCACATCCTTTTAAACTAGTTCATTTAAAGGTGCAACAATAGATGAAAAATCACGCACAAACCTTCTATAAATACTAGCTAAACCATGAAAAGAACCTACCTAGTTGGCATTGATGGGTCTCGACCAAGATTTAATGACCTCTATTTTGGTTTCATCGACTTTTATGCCCTCCTTAGAGACCACAAAACCGAGAAATATCACGTCCGAAGCACAAAAAGTACACTTCTTGATGTTTGCATACAAATTAGACTCACAGAGTGCAAGCAAAATGGATTTAGCATGCTCAATATGCTCATGAGTCGACTTAGAATAGATCAAAACATCATCAAAGTAAGCCACAACAAATCGACCAATAAACTTTCGTAAGGCATGATTCATCAACCGCATAATGGTACTAGGTGCATTGGTTAATCTGAAAGGCATGATAATCCATTCATATAACCCGGACGTAGTTTTAAATGTAGTTTTCCATTCATCACCCTCCCTAATTTGAATCTGATGATAACCTTGGGTCAAATCAATCTTAGTATAAATCACAGATCCACGCAAATCTTCAAGCATATCATCTAACATAGGGATATAATGATGGTACTTAATAGTTATCTTGTTAATAGCACAACAATCAATACACATTCGCCAAGTTTTATCTTTCTTAGGAACTAAAATGACAGGCACAACACAAGAACTTAAACATTCGTGCACATAACCTTTTTGAAGTAACTCTTACCACTTGTCGTTGTAGTTCCTTTGTCTCCTCGGGGTTTGCTTTGTAAGCTGGTCGATTAAAAATAACCAAACCCGGAATCAAGTCAATTTAATGCTCAATGCCTCACAAAGGGGGTAAGACATGCGGCAATGCCTCCAGAAAGACATCATCAAATTCCTGTAACATCTCAGCAAACCGTGGTTGAACATGCACAAGTATATCTTCATTGGCGAAACAACTCTTTTTAAAATGTAAAATTACTGCATGCGAATGATTAGAAAAAGCATGATTCACGTCCCTAATAGATGTATAAAATGATTTCCTAGAGTCATTTGATAATTCATGTTTCATCATAAAAATATGGGGCAAGGGACTAAGATATGAAGACAAAACCTTTTGCTACTTTTTCCAAATCATTCAAAACCTTACCTGGCTTACCTGGATCGGCCAACCCTAGGTTTATGGACGGAATTCTTAGGGGTTTCCACCATTTTTGGACTTTAGGCCATGCTCCGTCAAACCCTAGCTAGGATTTTGATCGGCCTCCTCTTGCTCAGTCGCAAACTTTTCTTTGTTGATTTTCATGCATCTCTGAGCCTTAATCACTTCCACTGGTGAAAATGAAGCTAATGTATACCTTGTTCAATCCTTAATCACAATAATATTGTTAGTGTAACCATCATGCATAGACTTACGATCAAATTGCCAAGGTCTACCTAACAAGATATGACTAGTTTCCATAGGTCTAACATCACATAAGATAGAATAATAATATTTTTTTATCTTAAAGTTAACCATGCATTGTTTATTAACCCTAATCTCACCACTACCATTTAACCAAATAAGTTTATAGGGTGATGGATGAGCAGTAACAGGTAAAGACAATGATTTAACAAGAAGATTGGAAACAGTGTTAGCACTGGTTTCGACTGGTTTCGACTCTTATGGTGGTCGTGGTTGTGGCTACAGTAAGAGTATAGTGTTGACCACCTATTTTTCTGGTCCTCTACTCATCGACGCATAAGTTTTGTGATTCGCATTGTAATATTGATTAGGGCTTATGTGTAAGTCTTCGGGCACCACGTCTTTGTAAGCCTTCGGGCAGACTTTGTAAGCCTTTGGCAGCAACTTTTGATCTTTAATGGAAAAAGGGTCGGGAACCCTATAAACCCGATTACTTATTAAAAAAAAGTGTTAGCACAAGATTCTCCATCAATAATCAGTAAACAATTTTTAACTTTCACAAGGCATCGAGTATGAAAAAATTCATTCTTTGTACCTGATTTTCAGCCATTTGAGTGTTTAGGGCTCTCAATGTCACGAACTTACCTTGTGTTTCAGGACCTTGTTCACCTTGATCATTTACGAAGTCCTCTTCTTCTACATGTTCTTCTCCAAATTCCTCAAGAGGTGGCATATCGGCGTATTCATCTTCATCATCACCTTCCTCAGTGGTGGCTGACACTCTAGCATGGGGACAGTTACCACGAACATGTCCTCTTCCTGTACAATGAAAACAAGTAGGATTGTTAACCGAAATCGAATTTGACGAAGAGACAGGGGACTTACCTGAATTTCTTGACTACTCTTGGCTAGACACTTGGGGTACCATCCTCCTAGCAGTAGTTCTATAGGTTAGATTTGAGTAGACTTGACCCGAACCTCGGCCGCCCATTGGGGCGCCCCTTCCTCAGCCTCAACTAGGGTTTCTGGAGTCAAACCCTAATCGTTAACTTGGAAAATTGAATTGTTGCTTCCTTGGCCACAAATTACTCTCAACGAACCTTGCTTTCACTAATAAATAGTCCATAGATATGTGGTATTGAATCCTGACTGGCGTTTGAAGGTTCTCCCGCAGTGTTTCAATGAATCGATTTTTAATGAAAGCGTCGTCTTCTTTTATTCTGACCCTTCTCATGGTTAACTCGAGATCTTGCCAGTAGTCATCAACCGTGTGAGTTCCTTGCTTCATATTGTCTAAGTAAGAGTGTTGTTCCATCAGATAAGTAGATGGAACATGATAAGTGCAAAGCTCGGTCTTCAATATCTCCTAGGTGGAGATAGGTTTCTTCAGGGCAAATTGTCTCTTTTCTTTCACAGTTTTCCACCACTTGACCGCATAATGTGTGAAGGAATATTGTACCACTTTAACCTTAATCTCTTTATCCCAATAATTGTTGAGATAAAATAGATTCTCAATCTGTCGCTCCCAATCAAGGTATTTTACCGGATTTTGTTGACCATCAAATCGAGGGATTTCATACTTCAAACCCTTGATTTCTCGTGCCAAATCTGAGCTAGACCCTAAACTCTAGCTAGCTTGTGTTCTCCTTCGGGAATCATGATTTCTTCCATGGCGATGCCTTCTTGAAGATCCTCGGTGCGATCGTCTTTCCGAATCATTTGATTCTTCATCAGAACTACTATATCCTTGGAATTTGCAAAAAAAATCCCTGAGAATCTCCTATCTTGGCCGTGGATAGTGGTGTAGTAGGTTCCATTGCATCAATGTTTCTCTCCAATCTTTGCATCTCACTCATCATAGCATTCATTGTAACAGCAAACCGATTGGGATCAAGAGGTCCATTCGGTTTGAATCGATAGTGCTCCCAACTATCTTGTGTCTCTTCTCATGAATTCTTTGCACGTCGAGTATTGGAAGTGTTGGTTAAGGGAATATTGTTAGGATCGCTAACAAAAGGCGGGACGAAAGGATTATCGTCCGCCATCTCCGCTAAACTACTAGGAAAAATAAACGGTTAGTAATAAAACTTCCTCCCATTCCCTTTGTTTAGTAAAGTCACTCAAAATTTTTATAACACTCACAACTCACAAGGCAAAGGCTAATATGAGGGCAATCGATCAATTCACCACAAATTCAAATCAATATAGTCATAAAGTACTACAGATTTTATCTCGAAATTAAAAAATATATAAACTCAAAATTGGGCTCTACGATATGGAATTCCAAATTCTATGAAGAATAATTAACAAAACTCAATTTTAATGGCAAGAATCGGAGCTGTAATGAAGAAATTATGATCAAAACAAGAATGCTTTATATAGGCTTCAACAAGTTCCGAGAATTAAAGAAAATTTTCCGAAACCATATAGGATTAGAACTATAACCTCAAATCCCTTCTTCAATTCGAAAATACCTGATTACTTGTTACCCGATGTATTTTTCTCTGCTCCAACCTACGCCCAAATGCAAATAAAACCCGTTTCCAATTCCAACTAAGATTTTGATTTCCGTTTCCTTTTTGAAGTCGGATTTCCTTTCTTTCTTCTTTCTTTTTCTGCTATAAATTCGACTCTTACAAAAATAAATCACACAAAATCAGATTCTTATTCCCCAGATTTTCCCAAAATCATATTCTTATTCCCCAAAATTTTGGAAAATTGAAAAACAGCCCCAAACTTTTGAAAATTACAAAATGACCCCAAATTTCTGATTTCCCAAATCCTAAATTCCGATTCTGAAATCCCAAAATCTTGTACCCTTGTTTTTTATTTTCTAGAAGTTTTGAAAAAATTAAAGCCTATATAAAACTTGGAATAAAAAAATGTGACAACTTCCTGTCGATTCAAATGAACTTCGAGGTATTCAAGATCGTAAGGATCTCAAATATGACACTATATCTAGAAAGACACAAAAGACTAATTTTTTTGTATAAGGTGTAATCGAAAATCAAGAACAATTTCAGATTACGGAATCAAAGAACGATAAAGAAAACAAATTGGATTATGAGCATGCAATAGTTCTTCAGAAGAGTGGAGGAAAAATATCGCAAGCACATAAACTGTATAAGCTGCCTAAAAACTATGAAACTGACCAGGAGGTGAAGGTGGATAATACTTGTTAATGCTCAGACCCTTCGACGTCATCCTGACTCGATTGATGAAAGTGAAGGCGGATAGTAATACCGAAGTATTATAACTCTCGGACCCTTCAATGTCCTTCGATTCTAGATTCAATCCTCCTGTTAAGAAAGATCAAACAAAAATATTTAGAATATGACACAAAGATTTTATAAATTAATAACAAAATTTTGAAAATAAAGATATGCAAAACTCAAAAAACCCCTGATGATTTCTTCCACAGATTCTTTCACTTTGTTCTGATACCAACTGATATGAATCTCCTTGCAAAGACTCTGGATTGCGGAATTGTAGATCTTTGTCCACACTAGGAATCTCGCCCAACCTAGTATAAATGCACGAAATTCAAGCATCTAGCCCGCATGGTACACTTAATTTCGACTTGCTCACTAACTAGCCCGCATGATTTGATCACAAGGTTATTGATACTTAATTAACCCGCATGATTAAGCAACAATGAAGACGCTCGCAAGAAATGAGTATAACTCAAAATTCTGAATATTTGATTGATTAAATATGTATAAAAATCTCGAGTACAAGCCCTATTTATAAGTGTATTCTCGGCAACAACAAACCCTAAACACAATTGGAAACTGAATCGACTTATGGCAGCTTTAAGAAGCTAAAACCATATCTAACTTAAATACCCAAATTAAACCCTAATTCGGTCGTCCTCCTTCAATAAGTAGTCTTGAATAATATTACTTTATCTAATCTTACCAAATCTAATTCCAATCAGAATAAAACAGTATTTTCGAAAACCCTAATTGGACTGGGTCAAAAATATTAACTCTTTAAAAGCCGACATGGCCGAGTTATTGGACTGAAATAAAATAATGTTACAATAGTTTACAATGATCACACTACCTCATTAAAAAACCCAGTGGAAAAAAGAGTATAGTGTTCTTCAGGACATCTTCAGTTAATCGACAAGCTTGAATACTTAATCTAAGTCCTAGCTGAGTTATTCTTGAATTATTCAGCATGAAGTTGATCCATCAAAGCATTCAATGCCGCATCCCAAAGCTTCATTCTTGACCTTTTCATCGGTCCAACCATGTCACTTAGAGGATCCCGAATATAACCCTTGAATGCTTGTTCATGTCATGGAATGTATTCATTTATGGTGGTAGTCGTCTTGGCATCTTCATCATATACTCCCTCGTGGTGAAACACACATCGATAAGGGTTTTGCTTGCAATGGTAAATAAATATGATTTAGAGCTTGATCAAATAGATGTGAAAACAGTTTTTCTTTATGGGAATCTTGATGATCAGATCTGTATGGCTCAACCGGAAGTGTTCATCAAGGTTGGAGATAAAGAAAAGGTATGTCTCCTTAGAAAATCTCTTTATGGATTGAAACAATCCCCAGGGCGATGGTATCTTAGGTTTGATGAGTTCATAGTTCTAAATGGTTTTGTTCGAAGAAATTATGATAGTTGTGTTTATATCAAGTGAGAGAATGGTTTTGGAGTATTCTTGTTGCTATATGTGGATGACATATTGATAGCGTCGAAATACAAGAATGAGATTCATGACTTGAAAAGGCTATTGAGTAGTGAATTTAAAATGAAAGACATGAGACCGGCCAAGAAGATTTTGGGGATGGAAATCACACGGGATAGGAGACGCAGTGAATTATTTGTGTCTCAATGTGATTATCTTCAGAAGGTGGTGGATAAGTTCGAGATGTCAGAGGCAAAGGTGGTTCACACACTTTTGGAGGCACATTTCAAACTCTCCGCAAAGATGTTTCCAAAGACCAAGGAGGGCTAAGCGAGCATGGATCAGAATCCTTATGCAAGTGCCGTTGGAAGTCTCATGTATGCCATGGTGTGCACACAACCGGATTTAGCATATGCGGCTAGCCTTGTTAGTTGGTTTATGGCCAACCCGGAAAGAGAACATTGGGAGGCAACAAAGTGGGTTCTTCAGTTTGTGAAGGGAACTTCAAATATTGGCATACACTATAAACGGGTGAATGAAGGTGATGCTAAGTTGAGATGATACGTTAGTGCGGACTTTGCGGGTGACTTGGACAAGAGGCGGTCGTTAACCGGGTATATTTTTACATTATTTGGTTGTGCGGTGAGTTGGAAGATGCAATTACAATCGGTGGTTGCACTTTCTACGACGGAGGCTGAGTACATCGCCTTCACAGAAGATGTGAAGGAATCTCTTTGGTTGAAGAGGTTGATTGGTGAGCTCAGTATCACACAAAATGAGGTGGAGGTGTTTTGTGATAATGAAAGCGTGATACACTTAACCAGGAACAAATGTATCATGAGAGGACAAAGCACATCGACATAAAGCAACACTTCATTCGAGATGTGGTTGGCTAGAGGTCCGTTGTTGAGAAGGTGCACACAGACAAGAATCCGGCATATATGGTTACAATGGTGGTGACGAGGATCAAGTTTTTGCATTGTTCTGACTTGATCAACATCACGAAGTTGAGAAACTTAAGAAGGATGTGGAGAATGGTTCTACGAAAGTTCTCGGTGTTTATGGTTGTTGTTCGGTCACGGTTCTTCTTAAAGGCAAGATGGAGATTTGTGAGTTTGTGGCTTTAAAACATTTGGGCCATGAGCCAAAGTTCCTCTGTGCATGTAAAGAAAAGTCACAGGGATGAGGAGATTTAGTGCAAAATTCATTATTTTGCCTTAGGTGATTAATCGGAACCCAGGGTTACAGTAGTTGGGCAGTAGCCGTGGGAAATAGGGAGAAAACGGAGGGCAAGAAAATAGGAGAGAAAAATTTAGAGAAAGGAGAAATTCTTGGTGAATTGTAATATCGTTTGTTGATCTAGTGGAACCATTCTTGCAGGATGCAGGTGGAAACACTAATCTTGGAAAAAATCTTTCGTGTTCTTGCACCCTTTGATTTTCTTTGATCTTGTCAATTAATTGCTAGTAGATTCATTGTTGATTGCTTCCGCTCTCTCTCTCTCTCTATATATTCGTCGTTTGTCGCTACATGAAGATTATTCCTAAATATGATGGCCAGCTGCACACATGAATCAAACGAAGATCTCCCCAATTTTTTGCCTCCTTTGTATTGAGCAAATGCTCAAAATGGTACCCACTTTTATTTGAAATTTACAATTTGGCATCCAAAATTAAGTTTGGTATCATAAGGGTAACCGAACTTACATTTATGTTCCAAAATAATTCAATGACACGCAGAAACCGGTTTTAGTTAGGTCAACTATGTAGTCAAAGGTTAAAAGTTCATTCTGTAAAAAAAAATTCAAGGGGGGAGAAAGATAAATTACTAAAAAATACTCGATCTCGCCGAAACGAATCAATGTCGATCTCGCCGGGAACTTCCACGCCAGTGATTCCATCTCCGTCTTCTCTCTCTCTCCCACTTCGTGTCAACGCAAGCTGCCCCTTTCCCGGTTCACTATAAGATCTAGATCGATCGATCTCTGGTAAATCTCCCAAATCCAATGGATGATGGGATCAAGAACTACATCTCTGTATACACTTTAGTACTAGCATGTTTCTGCTACTACCATTTCATTCCCTCAAAAATCCCAGAAGGTTTCTTCAAGCTAGTTTCTCTACTCCCCGTTGTCTTCATCTTCACCATCCCTCCTCCATATACGCCTTTCATTTTCCTTAACTCGGTCTTGACATGGTTCATCACATGGTTAGCCAACTCCAAAATCCTCCTCTTCGCATTCGGACAGGGCCATCTTTCCTCGAACTAATCCTCAAACTCCCTCCTCGTTTTCATCGTATCCACAGATCTCCCGATACGAATCACGTTTCAATGGCCCTGGAAATCCTCGAAGAAATTTCCCATTGTGAATTGCTTGGGCGCTGAGGTTGTAGCATGTTCTGTATTGATCGGGTTTATTGTTAAATAATGAGAATTTCTAGAGCAAAGAATCCTGCCACTACTACAAATATGAGCTATCGTAACACTTTCTTTGCAGCATTTATTTAAAATGTTACAAAATCTTATAAAGTGTTACTTAAACTTTTGAAAAGTGTTGTATAAATATATAAAAGTGTTACCTAAATTTTAAAAAGTATTACATTAGATCTAATGTAACATCGCCTAGGGTAATACTTGTAAAAGTGTTACAATAAGTTCAAATTGTTACAATAGCACCT
>JAULKK010325061.1:0-11186 GCA_032355705.1 Rubia peregrina | reverse complement strand
AACTACTACATGTTGCATAATAAAATTTTAATATTGCAACTAAGACATTTTACCTTTTATTATTCTAATTAAACCCCGTTTTCCCCAAGACTTTGCCTATGTCGATACCTGCTCTCGTTCATTAATTTTTATTACCCATACTATCACTATTTTGAAGATTTTAATTGAAGGAAACGAATATCATTTCAAGGTACTGGAAATCGTCCAATAGGAAAGGAGTCAAGAAAAGTGAGAAGTGTGTCCCATACAATGGTTTCCAGGGCACTTGTCTTAGCTAAACTAACGAGTGAATGAGCTACAATGTCCTGATGTTGCGGTACCCAAAAGGGACCGTGACTTGGTGGCTGAAGTCGAGCTCCTCGAAGGGATTCGATAAGTGTCGAGCAAACTGTATACAAACATGCATCCCCCTCACCATACAAATCATATTCAGGTGCGTCTCCAATTAACGTTGCATCTTCTATCGCCAGTGAGTCGGCGAGGTGCACAGCTTCTTGTAAAGCCAGTGCCACTGCAGGTGTAGCATCCCCAATGCCCGGAATACGTCGGGAGATGCCTCGGAGTAACATCCGTTCACTGGTTATTGCTACTGCTCCAAGAGCAGCTGCGTTCGTTGACAGACCAGCGTAAAAAAAAGATTCGAACTCTATTCTCGGTGATCGAAGTAGAGAGGTTGTTTCCCGTGCTGTAGAAAGTCTCTCAGACCACTGATTAGCTTGTGCGAACTGAGCGAGATTCATTCTTTGACTGCTCCGGTCCCTCAACAAAAGAGAGACTTATAACTAAACAAAAGTTTTCCTTTGTTGATATGATAATCCAGAAACAGCAATAAAAAAGAAATAATGGAGGTTTGAGATGATTACTAGCCAATTGTTTCTAAAGAGTCTATATCAACGCACGTCTTTCTTCTTCGTGGCTTGATATTCGGCCTCTAAGATTCCTATAGAGCGAAAGAGCTGCCTGGTGATCTCTAGGTTGTAGCACGTTTGACCATTAATTCATCGACCTGCTGTCGTCGCTTTGAGGAAAGACCGACGTAGTCATGGATGAGGTGAAGCAGACACTGCTTGATATAGTTTCCTATAACAAACAAATCCCTTTTCCCTAGTATTTCCTATAACGAATTTTTTTGGTTGCGAAAGCGTAGATCTGCTTTCATTATGTGGATGTTGTGGAATTTCTAATGTTTCTCCGAATTCTGGTATCTTAAAAATACTTGACCTAAGATCATACCAGGATCTAAATACATAATTTTAATCTCAGCATTTCGATATCGATTCATTTTACCGGTCCGACAGGTTCATAAATACCGCTAGAAATAAGTACATTTTAATAAGTACATACTTGACCTATGTTCGAGCATAATCCGTACTTATACTTTTTGTTAAATTGATTAATTCTAACCATAAATTTTATACAATTATGAATAATATTATGTTGGATAGTGGAAGATTCGTCGTATGTTTATTTTTGAAATACTAATTCCGTTCTCGTTCCGACAAAAAAAAGTTCAGTCAAATTTTGATCATGTTATTAAAATTTTGATTTGATATAACAATAATAATATTATCACATGTAATCATATTTGATTCGTTGTAATACGTAACTTTCAAATATATATTTTTTGAATGTTATAATATTAACAGTAAAACATATTTTTAAAAGCATATTAAAAAATCTAAAATTTTGCCTGATATAGAAGAAGTATATAAAAAAAAGTGCATGACTCATAATTGGATGGCTCTAACAATGCATACTCTCAAATATATTTTGAATTAGCTGTAAAACATTAAATTGTGTCGTTTATGGTAACACCGAATTTAAACATTTTTAAAGGTGATATCAACTAAACATGTATGTTGAGGAGATTAGATTTTTTTCCATTTCAAACTAAATTACACCTATATTTTTTCACCATTTTAAAAATTATTGCTTGTGCTAACAAAATGTAAGTTACAGTCAATTAGCTATAATACAGTCATGTGTAATCAAAATTTGAATTTGAATTTGTTGTAATAGGCAATTTTTAAATATAAATTTTTGTGTGCTATAATACTAACAGTCAAACATATTTAAAAATCATAAAAAAAATCTATACAGATTTCTCTGATATTAAAAAAAGTATAAATTTTTGTCATTACTCATAATTGGACGGAACTAACAATGTATACGGTCAAACATATTTTGAATTAGCTGTAAAAAAATTAAATTGTGCCATTTATGATAACACCAAAAATATACATTATTAAAGGTGATATCAATTAAACATGCATGTTGAGGAGATTAGATTTCGTCCATTTCAAACTAAATTGCAAATAGTAATTTTGTTCACCGTTTTAAAAATAAGTGATTGTGGTAATAAGATTAAAAAGTTACTGTCAATTAGCTCTTTCACAACGTCAACTTCTTTTAAAAATTATTGTTTGTGCTAATAAAAATATAAGTAACAATCAATTAGCTATAATACAGTCATATGTAATCATGTCCAATTCGAATTCGTTGTAATATGTACTTTTTTAAATATAATTTTTTGTGTGTTATAATACTAATAGTGAAACATACTTTTTAAAAAATCATAAAAAAAAAACTACTCCACAATTTACAGATTTGTCTGATATAGAAAAAGTACTTAAAAATCATTATTCATAATTGAATGGAACTAACAATGTATACGGTCAAACATATTTTGAATTAGCTGTAAAACATTAAATTGTGCCGTTTATGGTAACACCCAAAATATACATTTTTAAAGGTGATATCAATTAAACATGCTTGTTGAGTAGATTAGATTTCGTCCATTTCAAACTAAATTACAAATGGTAATTTTCTTCACCGTTTTAAAAATAAGTGCTTGTGGTAATAAGATTAAAAAATTACTGTCAATTAGCATTTTCACAGCGCCAACTTCTTTACATCAAATTAATGATGGAAAAGGACGGCATTGTTTTCCGCTGAATTTTTGTCCTTCCTGAAAGAAGAAAACAAAAGTCTACACAATCTCTCTCTCTCTCTCCCAAATCTAAACAAAGTATTTTCACCTTTGCATTAATATTCTCTCTCTCACTGTTCTTTACATGCTGCACCGAAACGCTCTCACTGTGTGCTTCAAAGACATAACTTTTTCCGCCATGGATGCTCCAGCTCAGCAGCTCAGATTCTGAAAGTAGAAAGGCCATTTTGTTCTTCACAAGCTCAAGTGGTTAACAGTGAGTGCCATCTCTATTCATTTTGCATGCATTTTTTCATCTTCTTCTAGAAAAAAGATTAACTACTGTTTCATCGCTTTTCTTGCTCCCTTTTGGTTTAGCCATCTTGGGCTCTAGGCTTGAATCCCGTCGCAGCATCAGCAGTCCGAGACTCCGGCAGCAGGCAATGACGCAGCCTCCTTCTCTAATCTCCCTTGAAAAGGTTTGATTTAGTTCACAACTCAAGTCTTATGTTTTTTTATCAATTTCAGGAGATTTTATGATCTGATTTCCGAGGATGGATGTTCTTATAGTGGTAAATTTTCTTATGAATTTTTCCATAGTTGTGTCATTATGTGTGTGCTAATTTGTTGAAAAATGTGTGTGGTCTGAACCTTTTGAGGCTTTGAGCTGCTGGAAAGTTTACATTTTGGTGACTTGATATGGTTGTTTAGTCTTGTGTTTGATTATTGGATATTGTGGTGGCACTGCTTGTTAATTTTGTTGGTTAAAATATAGTCCTGAAAGGCAGTTTTCAATAACATGTTCGTTGCTTATGATGTATTCCAGCACTGAAATTTGGTTTGCTGCATACTGATCTCAAATTTAAAGCACTTGACCATACTTGATCAGGGTAAGCCTATTTTCAGAAATATTGTCCTCAAAACATTCAGTAATCTACTTTCACCAACTGATTATTGTTCTGTGATTGCCTTACTTGATCAGGGTAATACTTCATTTGGATTTGTAGTAAATGCGTCGACAGAATTTCAATGGCTTCAGTATCTCAAGGTTCCCCGGGAAGTAATACCACCCGTGTTGCGAAAAAGACAGGTATGTATTCTCCATTTATCATTTCCTGTTGCTTAGTGATTGAAATTGAATACAGTAGATTCTTCACAATGACATCTGTTTGTTTGTCTTTGGTATTTCCAATTCATTTTAGCAGTTACTCTCTTCTTCTTCTTTTTTGCGTAGAACAGGGTGAGAGGGTGATTAGAAAATAGTGGATATTCAGTATTTTTGTGTTTCTTCCTTTTGGGTTAGTATAAAAGAGTTTTATTGGGTGGATCTTCTTGGAAATATGGCGTCGATTTATTTCCAAGTGAAACTGTTGTTTTATTTCCAAGTGTTCTAAAATAGATAACTTCTGAGTGAAATCATAGCCATTTATATTTTCTTCAAAGATATTGTTGATTACACATTGATAGTTGTTCCTCTAAGATCTTGTAACATCATCTTCAGGGGGTTCGACTAAAGATGCCCATGTTGATACTCGGGAAAATGCAGAAATTCTCACTCAGGATTTGATGATCAAAGCTGCACAGTCCGATGAGGGGGCAAGTGTGAGGATTATCAAAGAAAGCATTGAAATGGTAGGGAATGATTATGACAATCTGCCATTTGAGAAGAAACACATTCTATTGTGGTCTACACTGGAGTCCATGGATATTTTCCATAAATTGCCACAGAAGCCACATTTTCGGCCTTTAGCACAATTGGATGAGACTTTTCGCGAAGGACGAGCCATAGCATACATGGTCAACTTCTGCAATGTGGTAAATAGAAGTTTACGGATTCAATTTCTCAATGAACCCGAGAGCAGGACAGACGATCTGAAGCAAAATCTGTTCGAATTAGAAGAAAATGGATTCGATGTTGAGGTTGTGAAAAAGCATCTAGCCATGAGGGAGAAGCTGAAAAAGATTCGCGAGCATATTGAAGAAGCAAAGGGTGAAGTTTATAAAGTTAGAATCGAAGAAGGGATGAATGCACTATCGAAAGAGCAAGCAATGTCAATGATGGAGGCAAAGGATTATGAAATCACTTCCCTGCAGTTAAAAGTACTAATGTTAAAAGAAGATATAGCTGACGTGAAGCGTGACTTTCAAACCTCAGTTGCCTCTCTTGGTATATCAGGTATTTGCTATGGTCAAGGTGAAACTAATTTTGTCTTATGAATTGCTTGTGAACAACTTTGGCTACTTCAAATGCCCTTTCATTATGTTATATGTCTGTTCTTAGCTGATTTTCTATAAATGCCTGAAGATTTTCTGTTTTTACTACTGTTAACATGTTTACCTTCTTGAATATGATACCTGTGTAAGGTTTTTCAATTTCATTTTTCTCAGTTGGTACCAATCAAGTGCTCTCTCCAGAAGTTACGGGTCAGGAAGATTCATCTCCCGTTGTAGAAAATTGTGGAGATAATCTGGTTTCAGACAAGTATGAAACTAAGGATACAGCGGATACATGTGTTAAGGCGAAGATTCAGGAAGAAGAGAATAATAATAGATGTGGTTCTGATAATGTAGCTGAAGTTTCTGAAGTTGAGAAAGTCAATTGGATTAGGGTCCGTGTTGAGATTGAGAGAGCTGGGGAAGAGACTATATCCAGTTCCAATGTTGTAGGTGATGTTCCTAGTGTTGATAAAGCTGAAGGAGAATATGTTGGGGTGGAGGACGATGACGAAGAAATGAAGGATGATATTGCTGACTCTGATTCTAGTCCTGATGATCAAGATGTTTGGAACGAGATGTCAGTGATGTTAACAGAAAACTGGGAGGTACTTGCTTCTTATGTTCATTATTTGGAAAAATATTAATGATGTTAAGGATTGGAATAAAGTTCAGAAATCAGAACTATGAAATAACTTCACTTGTACTTAGTTTATCTATATCCTTTGTCTTTATATCAGAACTCCCTAATGATTTTCTTAATGTCATTATTGAATAGCCTCATTTAGTGGATCCTTCACCCGCTGATCAAATCGGGGGTGATCAAGGTGCAGAAGAATGTGACCATCAGTTCATCTTCAAGGATGATATCGGTTCTGTCTGCCGCGTCTGTGGACTCATTGGGAAAGGAATCGATTCTATCATTGAGTATCAATTTGGAAAGGTTAGGATTCCATGTAATCGATCTTTCATTGCTTAGGCTGTCTTATGCTTCATGTGTCACTTTCATTATACTTTTTTCCATTAAGTAGGTCTGTGTATGAGCTTAAATGCATGTTTATGCAGTAGAGACATAGATTTACATGGTAAAAGTATAAAATCCTTGATCTTTTTATGTTTCTGCGTATAGAGAGACATATATCATCTGTTTAGTGCAAGTAAATTGTTGTTTTTTGTGTTCTGGATGTTCATTTACTAATCGTTTTGCATGGAACTTGATGTCTACTGGCTATGGATATTTATTCGATCTTTTTTGCTTGTTTTAGAGAAAAGCAAATGAAAGAGCCTGCAGATACGGACGTCCCAGTGGAAATGGCTCGGAGAGTACCAGTGAAATGCATGTCTCCGATGGTATAAGATTGGATGAGAGCTTTCAAGAAGTTTCAATTCATCCGCGCCATCGAAAGTCCATGAAAGCTCATCAGTTAGAGGGGTTGAACTTCCTCATGAGAAATCTGATGGCTGAAAATCCAGGAGGTTGTGTAATGGCACATGCACCGGGATCGGGTAAAACTTTTATGATCATCGTGTTTCTTCAGATCTTTATGTCCAAGTATCCATCTGCTAGACCTCTGATTGTTCTTCCAAGGGGGATATTATCAACTTGGAGGGAAGAATTCCAGAAATGGCAAGTGGAAGATCTGCCACTTTTTGATTTTTACTCATCGAAAGCAGAAAGTAGAAGCCAGCAGCTTGAAGTGTTGAGGAAATGGGGAAAGGAGAGGAGCATTCTGTTTCTGAGCTACAAACAGTTTACTGTTATTGTGAGTGATGTAGATGACAGCAAAACGAACAAAGAATGTCGGGATTTCCTATTAGTTCATCCATCTATTCTGATCATGGATGAAGGCCATACTCCGAGAAATGATGATACTGAAACTTCCCTGTCTCTTGAAAAGGTTAAGACACCTAGGAAAGTTGTTCTCTCTGGTACTCTTTTCCAGAATCATGTTAAGGAAGTCTTCAATGTTCTGAACCTTGTTCGTCCGAATTTTCTGAAAACAGAACAGCCTAAATCGATTAAAGCACGAATCATGAGCAAAGCTAAGGTTTCAAGTAGAATGGTATCACTGTCTGATGATCATTTCTATGAGGCGGTGGAGCGCACGATTCTTGATGATGACATAGAGTTGAAGAGGAAAGTCCAGATCATACAGGATTTAAGGGAGATGACCAGCAAAGTTCTTCACTATTACAAGGGGGATTCTTTGGATGAACTTCCTGGACTGGTGGACTTCACTGTATTTCTTGAACTCAGCCAGAGACAAAGCGAAGCCATTGAAGTGTTAAAGCAGTGCAAGAGCAAGTTCAGGATATTCTCAGAAGGTAGTGCCATTTATGTGCATCCGCGTCTGGCATCAGTTTTGAAGGACTCCGAAGGTGATGGTAAGGTTGATGTGGAAAAAATCGACCTGCTATTGAAGGATACAAGTGAGGTGGGAGCTAAGGCAAGATTCTATTTGAACCTTCTCGAGCTATGTGAATCAACGGGTGAGAGGCTTTTGGTTTTCAGTCAGTATCTTGGTCCTCTAAAGTTTTTGGAGAGGCTAACAGTGAAGGTAAAGAACTACAGTGTAGGTAGGGAGATGTTTGTGATCACGGGCGATTCTGATTCGGGCATCCGTGATGCCTCCATGGAGCAATTCAACACATCTTCCAGCTCCAGGGTCTTTTTTGGATCCATCAAGGCTTGTGGAGAAGGGATTTCACTTGTGGGAGCCTCGCGGATAATAATACTTGACGTGCATTTGAATCCCTCTGTTAGCCGCCAAGCAATAGGACGTGCATTTAGACCTGGACAGCAGAGGAAAGTATACACATACAGGTTGGTTGCAGCGGGCTCTCCCGAGGAAGAGGATCATCTAACATCCTACCGAAAGGAGTGCATTGCCAAGATGTGGTTCGAGTGGAATGTATATCAAGGTCTAAAGGAGTTTGAGATGGAGACAGTTGACGTTAACAACTGTGGTGATCTGTTTCTGGAGATGAAGAAGCTAAATGCTTGTATAGTTTCTGTCTGCAGAAGGTTACCCTTTTCTCCATCCTGATGCATTACATATGTACTGCTTTTCATTTTCTTGGTTGGCTATAATTTCCTACATTATTTCATGTTTGCGGCTATGCCAATGTCATATATAAGTTTGCATATCTAGTGCATATTTAATGCTATGCTAAATAAGTATGCATATCTTGTACACATTTTATGCTTAATTTGTGGATTAAGGTATGTTTTGGACAATGATTGCCAAAAAATTATATAGGATATTGCTTTTCATTTTCTTGATTGGCTGTAATTTCCTAAATTATTTCATATTTTCTTCTATTCTAATGTTTGATATAAGTTTTCATATCTAGTGCATATTTGATGCTATGCTAATGTCTGATGTAAGTTTGCATATCTTGTACATATTTTGTGCTTAATCTGTGCATAAGGGTATGTTTTGGAAGTGTTTATATAGAAGTGTTTTATCAAGAATTATATTTAAAAAAAAGTACTAACAAGAACCATCTATACATTTGTCCAAACTATCCTGTAAAATAAAGGTGTTTCTTTTTTATTTCTTTTTTTGATTGGCTTCTTAATGTTGAAACAATCAGGAGGAGTAACAATGCTGAAAAGGGTGCCTCTGTTTTTGTGCCAATGTCGGGTGATCACACAGCCGAGCAGATTGAGCAGCTCCAAGTTCTTGGTAAAGACTCTTTGGAAAGTGGTGCACAATTAGAAATAAAACCAGGTGATAAAGTACAAAGTGGAAGTCCTCGAAAACGTGTTGGTGTAAATGAGCTTTCAGGAAACACTGGTGCTGTTGAAGGATTTGAGAAACCTGGATCTTCTGAAAGTGATGGACATTTGCATATGAAACCGGGTGAAGAAGTTCATAAAAGGGAAAGGAAGAGACCAGAAAAACTTCTTGATGAATATATGCTCAATTCTGAAGTTCCTAGGAAGAGGAAGAAAGAGAGAGCTCTTGAGTGTGATGATGAGAAATCTCTTCCAATGGTATGAAACAACTACATGTGAAATGATATTTAGTCGATTTTGTTGTTCTATGAATCTTTTTGACATAATATGATAATATTGTGACTAAAATCATTCTACTGTTTTTTGTTTATCCTTTTTCCTAAATTCAGAGTCACAAGAGAACTAAAAAGGAGGAAGATGTCGGGGAAGAATTAATCGGCTCACGGATAAAGGTGTGGTGGTCTCTAGATCAACAGTAAGTACCTTAATACTCCATTGTTAAGAGTTAGTGATGCTAACTATGCCTATAGGCTCTACTTACTACACTTTCGCGCCTGGCCATTTTCTTCTCTTTGTTGATTTGCCTGCTTAAATTGCGACGCTATTTCCTTTTGATTTTTCTTTTGGATAGTTCAAATAGCACCTTGAGAAACACTTTTATTTATTGAAGTTAGCAACTTTTGATTGTAGTTCTCTTCAATGCTCTTAGGCACTGTCCTAGAGTACTAGTAACTTTAAATGGCCTCCTGAACTTCATTTATTAATTCATTGTTTGCATAATATCTTAGGATCTTGATATGTCTCAATATAAGGTTGTAATTGCACGAATATAAGGTTCTAGCCGTAAATTTCCTCTGAATTAAATTTATCTACTCACGGATTGACTCATTTCTTGAAGGTATTATGAAGGTATCGTTGAATCCTATGATCCTGCCAGGAAGAAGCACAAGGTGATCATCATATCATGAAGATGTTTAGTCCTACATAAGGCTTCTTGTTTCAGATATATTTGCATCCGTTTGAGTTATCTGAGATATCATTCCATCATATGCTTTCATCCATGCTTTAGGTGAATTATTTTGATGGCGATGTGGAGAATTTAATCCTAAAAAAAGAGAAGTGGTTACTGGTTAATGGAACATCTGGTAGTCAATCGGTGAGTTTAAATTATCGCAGTTTTCTACTGTTTGGTATCTTGTTTTTGTTGTGTTAGTAATATGTTCCCATCTTGATCTGATCATATACAGGATCAAATGTTTCCAAGTGCTTCTGCCATGCCTGTTGCCGAGTAAGTACCGTTTCAGAAGGCTTAGTTTTCCCTTGTTTGTCTCAATTGGCTCAAATGAAAATCCTATTTGCAGAAGCAATCTTGTTTTCTCAGAGTAATTACTTTTGTAGCAAGCAAGTTTGGCGCGGCCATTTTGATCTAATGCAGTCATCACGAAGACAAACAACTATTTTTATCTGAATGAGCTATATATGATTTCTGATTTTCATTGATGCTGTTAATTTAGCTTAGTTTTCATGTTTAGTTTTCATACTTCTTTAGGCCTGGGGAAGAGGAAGAAAGAATCATCGAGGATAAGAAAAAGGCGGCTGCAAAGGAAGGTGACGCGAGTTCTTCTGAAGAAAGGTATGCATTAGTCTCATTGATACACACTTTCAAGTTGCAAGCTGCAGATTTTCCAATCATATGTTTCTTCCGTTGATTTATCGTGCTTTTTTAGGTCTAAGATCGAAAGCAATGAGCATCAAGAACACAAAAAATCGGGCTAAGAAGAGAGGTGATGCTAGTTCTTCCAAGCAAAGGGTATGTAGTTTATTGCTGTTGTTATACATTGATTAGTTCTTCGTGTTGTACGTAAAAAGGCATACAAATTAACAGATGCATTATTTTCAGGTTTCAGCTGCTACGTGCTAACAGAAGCGTGGGATAGAATTATTCTCTAAGCATCCTTGAAGTGGTCCATTATTACATTATTGTTTTAAGGTTGAATTTGATACTATGTTAGGGCTGATTTAGAGTGGTCTTTTTGGTCTTTAAATTAACAATCGTTGTAAATGATTATACTGTGTTTGGTTGATCAGAAGTATGCTTGTGGAATTTTCAAATATCTATTGACTTTTTTAAAAAAAAATTAAACCGTCATAGAAGGGGTTTGGAGGGTGTTCTTCTTTTTTCATTAAGCTCAAAAGTGGCCAATAATTTGGCTGCAGTTACCCGAAGGTTTACATATGATGCCCGAAGGCTTACATTGGTTGCCCGTAGGCTTACATCGGTTGCCCGTAGGCTTAACATCG
>JAULKK010325050.1:0-11187 GCA_032355705.1 Rubia peregrina | reverse complement strand
AATACCAAAACGACGTCGTTTTGTTTAATGAAGAAACAAAAAAAGCAGAAGACTTATCGTCTTCTTCAGCCATTCTTGGCCGGAAAGCTGCAACATCTTCAAGGGGGGAGGAATCTGTGGATTCCGGTAACCCCTAGGCCTAAATCCCGGGCCACCGGATCCTAGGGGTGGCGCCAGTACCCCCTCGCTCCCCCTGGTTCCGCCCCTGGATTGAATAAGTAGGCAAAGTTAGTCATACGTTGGCATAAATAGAAGGTAGATTAAGAGAGGTAGTTATCAATAGTTTTGATTACATTTTGTGGCTGAAGAACACTCCATTTTCATCTTGTATTTCTTCATTTCTCATCTTTATAAGAGTTGCGGTTATTGCTTTATTCAATTCAGTTCACCGAAGCTTTCTTCTCGTTCGATTCCTTGTTCAATTAGGTTTTGATCCTTGGGATCATAATAAGTGGTATCAGAGCTACCGTCCCTCGACATCACAACCTTGCTTCAAGAGTTGCAACTATGGTGTTTCCGTTCTTCTCCAACAAGAATCCGACAAATTAGGTGCATAAGGCATTATTCAGCCTCAATTCGATACTAATGAGTCGAAGAGTTGCATTAGTTCAACCTTATTTGAAAGGTAACACAGCTTATTGCTACAATGCACTCATATCTTGTTTAGGTTTTGTTGCTTGGTAAGATTTTTGTGATAAAAATGATTCTAAGGTTTGGTTCCAATGATGATGAAATTGAAGAAATGCCTCTTACTCACGAATATGCATTTTCTGTGATTTGGACGGCAATGGACGACCGTGAATTGATCTCTAAGGTCATACGAATTACCGGCAGATTACGAGTTTTGTGAAGTTTGAGAATTCATCGAAGAAGAGAATGAAAATGGTGGAGGTGGAGGGGGGTTAAGGTGCAGAGGATTGATACTGATGCCATAAAAAATGAGACTAGTAATCAATTTAGTGAAATCTATTTTTTTTATATTGTCAATATTGTACTGATGATGTCTTTAGAGTATACTGAATTAGTAGTTCGGCTCTCATGTCGATATGAATGAATCATCCTTTCCACATTTTTTTTGTGATTCAAAAGGTGATTCCTTGATGCAACGAATGCAAAGTTTACCAGCTCACTGGAATCTTCTATGAGATCTTGTTGCAATGATTTAAAATATAATATGAAAAGGCATCATGAGCAAATGATTAGCTAGTTTGATGAACTAATATAAATGGTAGAAGGTCGGGTTTCAGTTGACAACAACAAAGGCAAGAAAATTGTTGAGAGCTCTAATCACTGCTCTCACACCGCAAGGGTGGAATCTTTGGCGAAAACTTCCGATGAAGTTGTTCAAACAAAAATCGTAGACGAAACTTCTAAGGACAAAGAACTGGTTCATAATAAGGTCATATCTAAACAAATATTTTCCAAGAGTATTGTTCCTATACTAGTTAATTCTGAAGTTGTATTCGATGAGAATTTGATTTTTTTTGGTTGGAAAAAATACTAATAGTTCTCGAGAGTCTATTCTCGTTGAAGCCTCTCCTAGTAGTGAAGATATAGCATACCTTGATATTCTTTAAAGTCCTGTGAAGTCATTGATGATAAAAGAGTCAATTAGCTTATTTTCAGTGGATGATAATCTGGAAGTAAATGGTAATAAGGAGAAATTGATTTTCGTTGATTTATTGGGAAACTTTGGTGGAACTATTAAACTAGATATCATTGATTACGTTGCTGGGAATGGAACATTCAAATTGTGTGAACTCTTTGATGGTGATTGTACTCAGAGTGGGAGCAATGAAATGAATGATAAAAAATAGTGATCGTGTTGAACCTATTATGTGTTATGATCCCGACATTCTTGAGATGTCATATAGTTTTATCAGTGGGGAAGAAAAATATATTCTTACGAATGAAAAGTTAATTGGTCAATGTCTTTGTTATAATGTCTTTGATGTAAGAATGAACACTCTTAAATGGACTGATAGAATACAAAGAGGTCAATGGTCTAAAAGTTTTGTTGGATATAAAGAGGATATGATCTTAAAGGAATTGTGTACTTCTACTCTGAACCATGAAGAAGAAAGTAGTGGATGTAGTTCTTGCCCATTGAGCACGTTGGTATATTTTGATGAGGTCGGGGTCATGAGCTTGGAGTTGGGTGATAGGATGTCCAGAAATTTAGATGAAAAATTTGAGAGTGGCAGTATATAATTGATAATGATGCACATGCCATTGAGTTTCAGGAACACTTGGATAAACTTAAAACTAGTAATGAATTTCCCCGGCTAATTTGTCCCCATTTTTTGTTCTGGAGGTTTTTGTCCACTGTAAATGAGAAACTTGGGTTAGGTGACTTTGTCAACCATTCATATATTCACATTCTTTATCACACGTTCTTGAAGCTGGGGATATGATAACCAAAATTTTGGTTATGAGAAGGAGCAATCAAATGCTAAGCTTGGTAGTATATGGAAATACAACATGAGTGGAAGTTAGGAAGCATCAACAACTGATTTTTCATTTATTAGAGACTCATAAGCATGCAAGGGCCTTTGGTAGAGCAATTGATACTATATCGTCTTTATCCTTGTCCTTGGCACATGAAAATCTTAATATCTACTCTGCAATTAGTAATAAAGGACATTCTATGATTAATAAGTTCATAAGTGGCGGTGAATTTGATCTGTATAAGAACATTCTCAAATCAGAATTTCCATTTGATGTTTTTTTTGAATCTGAGGCAGGCATAATCACATATGAGCAGCTTGTGTATTATAATTCTAGAACTTCTAAACATTTGGTGATGTCCAATGTTCATGTTGCTGGTGCAGGTTCGAGTGATTCCAATTATGTACCCGATGAAGGCAAGCTTGTGTCAAGCTTCATTTAAGGAGGATAACTTGAGGAAGCAGGGAGAGATGTTTGATCAGTATTTGAACTCCAAGTTAGTTCAGGAAAGAATTGAACAAAGCTTGAATGTGGGACTAAATAATCATAGTTGGTTGTGAAACATTACATTTTGGTGCGGTAACTAGATCAAGAGATAAAAAATTTATTTACAAGAATTCATGATCAGGCTCAGTTCAAGAATCAGTTTCACAATCACAGCTAGTAAAAATGAATGGCCAGATGATCAGTTTAACTCAGTTACTGTCTAGTATTGATTAGACAGTAGAATATCAAGTTCTTGAGGGCATGTCACTATTTGCAATGGCCTTGTTCTCAGTAGTATTGGATATTTGTTTTCTACAACAAGCATCGAGCCGAAGATTGCGTAATGTTGGTGTGGTGATTTCAATTTTGGTATTTTCTAGTGAAGAAGTTTCTTCAAGATGCTTTAAAAACTTCAAGAAAAATAAGAAATTAAATGTTTCGCAAAGGTGGCTATAGATATGATTTTAAATGACTAGGAGAACTTAAATTCAAAAGAGGGAATGTCTGTGTTTAATTCAGAGATTTTATTAGGTCAGAAAACTCAATATGAGGAGGATTGTGATAAGCAAAGAAAGTTGATTATTGATAAGCATTTTAACTGTTTTCGTAACCATAAGTCCATGCCATATTTATGCATAGAGGGTGATGTCATGAGAGTTTTGACGTCGGTTCATGGTCTATTGATCATCTAAAATTATATAAGTATTTTTCAAATGAAACTTTAAACATATTTTGGCAGCACAATCCTGCAATTATGAGCTCTGCTAATCTAGTATATAAATGGGAAAAAGGAAATTTGATGCAAATATTCTCAAACGGTTGGTTTGTTAACTGAAGAATTCAAAAAAAAAATTAGCATGAGGGAATGTGATCTAATATGGATGATTGCAATTCATAAATATCATGTCTAGAGTAATATGCTGGAAATTAAAATAAGAGGCAATGGTGAAGGAATTACTAGTACAAGACACATATAGATTCTAAAGAATTATGCTACTATTATTAGCAAAGTTGTACAAGATGATCCTGTGGAAAATGAGATGGTTCTTGAAGGTGTTGCATGGATTTTAGTGGGAATGGGAATATGAGCAATGGATGATTTTGACAAAATGAATGAATCTGTTTGTACATCTATAAGTGAAGTAATGGAGCAGCAATTTGTTAGCAATGAAAAATAAGGGAATTATTTCCTCTTGAACTATCTATACTCCTGGAATATATTTCAAATTTTCAGCTGCAGGGAAGATGCCGTCCTATATATCAATGGAGATGGAATCATATGAATATTATTATATAAATATTTATATAATAATATGTTAGTCTTTCTTCATCTTTAGTTTGACAGATTTTGCTAGGAAACAATGCTTTGGCAGCTGTGCAACTGTTGAATTTCCCCCAGTTGTTTGGAAGGTGTAAGATTTTTTTCCCTTGTCAAAGATTTACACATTCATCATCACTATAAAAAATAATACATAAGCACATTGTTGCAGTTTATGCATCTGAGATAATCTGCCATGCTTTGTTTAGGCTGCGTGAACAGTTATCTACAATGCGAGCAATGCAAGAAGATACCTTCCTAGTTCTCCAAGTTGTTGATGATCAAATGTAATATATTGGGCCACTACAGAGGCATCCATCAAAGATGAAGTTCTTCTATGTATGCTTAATTTCATTAAATTTTGTCTGTGGCCTTATATTTTTTAGACACTTTACTTGAGAAGACATGTGCATATCTCTTTTTGTAGCTGGCTACCGCTCGTGGGAACCTCTTCAAGGTTATGGCGTATGTTTAGGCATTATCATTGGAGTGAGTTTTAGTATTGCAAAAAATCAGGTAATTTTTGCTTCTTTACATTGATTTTCTTTGATTATAGTATTGTAGAAATGCAAAAATTATATATAATCTATTCAGCATGAATCTTCTTCTTCTTTCTCTTGTTGTACAAATATTATTTTCTGCAATCCATCCACAATTCAGATTCAGAGTGGCTGATTTGGAAATTCAGGAATAGTCATTTCAGATTATATGTTCATCATGTTTTCAGGGTAGCTCGGACACAAAGGAATTACTTTGAGGGGAATCTAATGGCAGCAGACAATGAAGCCCTCACAACTCTCATGACTGCAACGTAAGGACTTGTGAGGCACTTTGCTTGCACAATATCATTGTTTTGCACTCACTTCTTAGCTGATTGAGTTATTCGTGAGGCTTTAGAATATCGTGCCTATGTTTGAGAAACTTAGCAAGAATGCCAAGTTCAAGAAGGCAGTTGATGTTGGTGATACAAAGGAGGTGGTAAGTTTCTTGAGAAGGACTTTTTATTGAATGAACCTGATTCATTTAACTACCAAAGCATTGTTTCCTAGCAGATGAGCCAAACTAAAAATGAAGAAAGACAATGTTAATTTGTAAAAATGAATAAAGGTAGATCCGAGATAGCCAAGATTGCAATAGTAGCGCTGGTCTTTTAAGGAAGACTAGGAGAAGCGGTTCAAATAGCCGAGATACCTCTGTTCCAATGCAGAAAACAAGCGTTGTAACATCCTCCAGAACACAAGTATAAGCTATGAGCCTTCCCACTCACCTTCACGGCTATATATCATTTGATCCCTCGTCAAAGTGTATTGAATTGGGTCAAGCAACTCATCATCTAACTACCTCTAATCAAACTAGTTAAGGCAATCCGAGTCAACACAGAGAGGATCACAAAAGAAACAGTTTCCAATCATTTCAAACCATTACAGAAAAGCAAATGCACAGGAGGATAATCTAGCAAAACACGACATCATTAGCAACAACCATTTGTTTACTGGAGCCAACAGTCATCACATATCACACAACAAGAAACAATACCAGCTTTACAAAAAAATTTAAGAGAATCCTAGTAAAACAAACCTTATCAAAATCAAAAGTGAAGTGCATGCTCTTAAACTGAAACAACAATGTCCGATGAACTCATAGTAGCACATAAAAAAAATTCAACCAGAGGAAGGCTATATCTTGTGGAAATTTGGTACACATACTTTTCTTACACAGTACTCGCTTGTATATTTTAGACAGTATATTCAGTGAAACTTCCAATTCGCAATCCCAAGTGCCATTTGATTACAAAGAAACTAAACCTACATTATTAAAAGTGAAAACTGATAGATTCTTATTCCTCTAAGTGGCTTGCTGCTTCAAATGGATGGAACGTGTAATCATAAAAAATGCTAAGGAAAAGTTCAAGTACTAAACAACCAAACCTGCTTAGCCACGTGGAGTCAGATACGGATATATGGATCACTATCATGAACGGTCATGCTAAGCAGAGACTTCGATTACCTGAAACAAGCACATAACAATCCCTAGCTACTTCTCCAAGCATACTCAGACTAATGGCATCACCATCAAAAAAAAGTTTCCTAATATAAAACTACATTCCAGTTCAATCCCCAATCTAGAAGCAAAAACCCCACTCAATCAAAGGAAAACCTTAAATAGTTAATTAAACACATAAAAGAAAGAATTATTTTACGAGCTCTGTGAAACCTTAAACAGCAGAAATGCAATCCCTAGGACATAAAATAGTCACTCAAATTAATATGTCATTCTACAGTAACTCCCAAGCAAAGATAAACTGAAAAAGTGAAGAAATCTATACACAACACAACTTGACATAAAAGAAAGAATGAATCCATATATGTAGCTATAAAAGTACATAATTATAAAGACCTAGACCGGGCTTGACAAAAGCCAACTACACATGCTAAGTTTTAGTAGTGAAGCTAAACTACAACCAGATCGAGCCTTTCCCGAAAACCACTGGAAATCCCTTTGGATTTAAGTCAGAAAATGTAATGTAAAATCTACAATCAGCCAATCCTCCTGGTGTAAGAGTTTATCAAACACAAAGAGCCATGGCCGATTCAGGTTCATCAGGCATTGCATTTTTCAATTGCTTTGACGGTCTGAACATTTCCTAATTGTTTATTTTATCTGAAGAAATTATGAGCCATTCCATACTCGAATTCCATTCTTCTCCGAGCTACAGACATGCTTTTCCGCTTTAAGGCCATTTGGACATGCGGTGATGAGGAGGTCACCGGGGCACGTGGCGAAGAGCCGAAATCCAGTCGAACCCTCGGAGCTTTCGTTGTCGAGCTGCTCTTGCACTTCACGACATATAGCGGAGATAGACTGCAGTCAGAGATGGTCATGTTTGGATCAAACAACGAAATCAAGGGATTAAGAAATCTAAGAAATGCAAAACTGAGGTTTAATTGATAATCATCTGTCGAAATCCCCCCAAAATCATGGAATTGTTGGAAAATGGAAGTGTGATAATATGATGCTGGATTTTGTGATGGAATGTGGAGAATCTAAAATCAAATGGAGAACTTTCTTCAAGATGAAAATAGGGATGGAAATGTGAAAAATATGGAATTGAAAATCGAATCAGTGAATATTGAAAGCCCTAGATTCGGAAGAAAAAAAAATCTTGAATCGATGATCCAGAATTATCGCCCAAACCCTAATAGGTGATTGATAGTCCTTTGTGGGAATCCCCCCAAAATAGAAGTGCGATAATCCAGTCAGAACTGGACGCTAGATTTTTAATGGAATTTAGAGAATTAAAAATCGATTGGAGAACTCTCTTCAAAATCATATTGCCCCCCCCCCCCTCCGTCCGAATTTTAAATTTTAAATTTCTGTGTATTTTACGCCTTTTTTATTTTCTTTTTCTGCTATGCAATTTCAATTTTCACAGATAAAAACATTTCCCATCAAGGCAATGACAAAAGGTGTATAATAATTAAAACTGTAAAACTATTTTTGAACTGACTGAATTGATGTAGATGTATAATATGTTACATGTTAGTTAAAACTGTAAAAAATGTAATTGGTGGAGGTGTATAATAATTAAATATGTTTTCCTATATACCAAGAGAGTTGGAGTGATTACAACAAATTTTAATTCATGTTTTGTTGTCCTTTTGAGCATGGCTTTGATTCTGCGCCTTTCTACTATGAAGAGTTACCACATATAAAAGAAATGAAGCAGAAAGACCCAAGCTGCAGAAACATAACTTCATCAATACAAAGAGCATTATGGAAGAACCATAACATCATGTTCTCGTCATCAAAGCTTGAGGCCAAACTCCATTTAAGTGGGAGGGATTGTTATGATCTCAAGGGCCATTTTGGTAAATTTAGAACATGATTTAATCAGTTAAAATTAACTGATTAATATACATGCTAGAATGGTGCTGAAGTGCTGCAATTAATCCAACTTTCCAGTTGGTTATGAACTGACTGAATCAGTTAGAAAAGTTAGTCATAGATTGGCATAAATAGAGGGAAGATTAGGAGCGGTAGTTATCAATAGTTTTGATCCCATTTTGTCCTGAAGAACACTCCCGTCTTATCTTGTATTTCTTTCTTTCTCATTTTCATGAGACTTGCGGTTATTATTTGATTCAATTCAGTAAACCGAAGCTTTCATCTTCTTCAGATAGAAATGTATTCATCATAAGTCAGATAGAATATTTAAAATGTATTTATATCGGCTAGAGAGTTGCGGTTTTTGTTTGATTCAATTCAGCAAATCCTTCCTCCTCCTCCTCCTCCTACCACAACCATGCCCACTTAGGAAATGTTTTATCTTGTCGACTGCAATACAAATTTTGAATTAGGAAATGTACCAAAAAAAGTATGACATTTGGATTAGAAGAATAAGCATGTGAATATTACAATTCATATGCAGGGGGGCTGCAAGTTTTAGTTTTCAAATGTCTCACAAGTACACTAGGGAGAAAGGTTTTTTTAAAAAATAATGTGTAGAATAATGTGTTGTTTTTGGTAAGGTTTGAGGGAATAACATTCAAGTGGAACACCGAACATGTCACATTCGTAAACAAGGTTCAACTATGAATCGAGAATGAAAATTGCATTAGCAAAAAATTCTGAAATTACGTGGTCACAAATATTGTATCACATTATATACATATACTTGCTCCTACAGACATGACCCATATATTGAGATCCCATAGATGTGTGTGTGCAGCTCGAAAGGCCTGATTAATAGTACTCCTTCTGTTAAACTGTTTTTGATACATTTTCTATATTGGAATGTTTATTTTGTTTTATCACTTTTCAATTATGGTATACTTTAAGGTTCTTTTAACCATTCATTTTACTTTTCCAACTTTCCGTTCAATTTACACCACACAACTAACATCTTTTAATTTACCAAAAAGTGACCTGCCAAAATTAAGCGAACATAGGGAATATGCCACATGTTATGATTGGTCCTTGTGAAATACTTAAAATAAAATAGATTCTCATGAAGTTCATAAAACAATTTGATAAAGCAATATCACTTCATCACTAAAATTAAGCAAATTTAGATTTGTTGTCAAGATAAAGCGAGTCAAATTTAATATCGAAGTGGGTTGTCGAACGCTTAACTCATAACTTTTATATGTTAAGGTGTTTTTTTCTCTTACATGCGGACCTTGGTGTAAATGATCCATTCCCTCCGCCCCATGAAAATTGACATACTCCCTCCGTCTCACCTCAAATTTCACAGAATCTTTTTTACGTTCATCAAGAAACTTCTCTAATTGTTAATATGTTTAACTACCTATAATAACGGTAAACAAAAAGTTACTTTTTATAAACTACTTATTATGACGAATCCAACAATATCACATGCGATGATATTATTGTTTATATATCTATTCAAATATGTGGTCAAAGTTGGACAATTAATAGTGACATAAAATGAAGTGTGAAGTTTGAGCCGGGACAGAGGGAGTATATACTTTTGGCATAACATTTTAGGAGCATTGATGTGGCAGGGAATAATTGTGGAAAAGTAGGCAATGAATCCAATTTGAAAGTTGTTATAGTTAAAGATGACATTGTGGGAATTTAACAACATATTCTTTGTTATTTTTGGGTAATTTTCAAAGTATTTCATTTTGGTTAGAACGGGAAAAAATATAGAATATGTCATTTTTCGTGCGACTGCGGGGAGGAGTGTCATAAATGATGATAGTCACGTGTTCACATATGATGTAGAGTCTTTCATACTGGAAGAGTTCGTCTAGTATAGTTTACACGGGTAGGTGTTCTTGCCAAATGTTTGAGTTCATTGGTATGCCATGCACCCACGTGTTAAAAGTGTGGAGGATGAACAATAAGGGTGTTTATGGGTCGGGTTGGGGCGGGTCAGCTATCCCAGCCCAAAGCGACCCAAAATTTTGGGACAAATGGGTCGAGTCGGGTCAAAATTTTCATAGGTTAGGGTCGGGTCGAACTGGGTCAAGGGTCGACCCAAATCATATAAAAATAGTAATTTTTTTATAATTTTTAAATAAAATATATTATTTTCAAATGTAATAATATTTAAATAATAAATAAAATTATGATTTATTTTTATATAATTTAAAATAATAATATTATATTATTTTTCATTATATATTATTCACTTAATAAAAATATAATTATTTAAATTTTACTTAGAATACTTTTAATATTTCATTTGATAAATATAATGTTACTATTTTTTTAAAATAAAATTATAAATATATATTTCATATATTAATAAATATATTATTTATAATTATTAATTAATAGTAGTTTTGCAAAATTATTCTTAGTTTTATAAAATAAAATTCAAGAATGTTAAACTTATTTATGAATTAAATTAATGGTGGGTATGTTGTAATAAACTAATTCTTTTTTATAAAAAAATTCCAAGAAAATAGGTAAAATTGCAAATGGGTCAAAACAGATCGATTTGGGTCAAAATCCGACCCGACCCATTTTGACCCGACCCATTTTAACCCAAATGGGACATTGAGCCGAGCCGACCATATGGACCGGATCGGGCAATTTGAACACCCCTAATGAACAACGTGGAAGACGTTCCCAGAGTATTTTTTTAAAAGGTGCAGTAAATCTACAAGTTCCAATATTATTATTGGTAAAATTGGAAATATTATGGAAGTAAATAGTAATGTTCCATTGTCTGGGTGGTTCAATTAGTTGTGTCACATATGAATCAAACTCTAGTTACTTTTGGCACATTGACGTACTCCCTCCGTCCCAACCGATTTACTGTTGTCACGAACTTTAATAATCATGTTTGACCATCAATAACTCTAGCAACATATATTAAATCTGTATAAAAAATTGATATTTAGAAAATATATGTTAAGATGAATTCAACAATATATCACATGATATATTTATTATATGTATAT
>JAULKK010325039.1:0-11187 GCA_032355705.1 Rubia peregrina | reverse complement strand
TCCAGAGCATTAAATGTCATATTTATTGCAGTAGATGAAAATCAGTTGAAACTCATATTTACATGTTATCAGGAAAAGAGAGCATGAGATATACTACAAACGGTGCATGAGGGAACAAGTCGTGTATGTGAATCAAAACTACAAATGTTGGCCACACAGTTCGAAGAATTAAAGATGGAAGAGGATGATACTATTGCCGTGTTCAATGGAAATCAAAGAGACATCTCGAATATGGCGTATCAACTTGGAAAAACCTACAAGGAGCCCAAACTGGTGAAAAAGACTTTGAGATCTCTTCCTCACAGGAATGTTGCGGCAATAGAAGAAGCAAGAGATGTGTCCACCATGACTCTAGAAGAATTAATGGGATCATTGCAACCCTATGAAATGACGTTGGAACATCCAACGAATGATTTGACATTCAAAAATTTGTTATCATGAAACAATCGTAAAGAGGACATCAATGATGTAAATGAAGAACTTGCTTTTATCTCAAGGAATCTCTCAAAGATGCTGAAAAAAGTGGTAAATAAGAATCTTGAGGAAGATTTAATGGGAATATATCATAGTTTCAAGACTCTGGCAACAACTGTGTGCTACAAATGGAGCAAATCACTCAGCAATTGTCAAAAAGTCAAAATGGAGAATTAATCCATTCTAGAATGATTCAGTGTAGAGAATGAGAAGGGTATGGACATATCCGGGCTGAATGTGCCAACACTCGGAAGAAGCAAGGAAAATCATATGTTCCATCATGGAGTGAAGATGAAGAAGAGAAGAATCATGAAGAGAAATTGACCAGTAATTATATTTCTTTCGGAGCAAAATTTCAAGGAGGCACAGAAGTTGGTACTGAATGTTCAAACATTGGGCAGGAAGAAGTGGATCGATGTTCCAACATAGGTCAGGCAGCCAAAATCCTACGTTCCAACATAAAAAAAAGGTAAGTGAAGAATACTCTTCAAGCGATGACAAAGACATGAGTGTGAATGATGAAGATGTTTATGCTGCATATGAAAATATGTATGAAATGTGGCTGAAAGTTGTTGACACTAACAAACTCTTGAAAATGAGAAAAATCTCTTAGCTAAAGAAGGAAGAGAGGTGGCATCGCTAGTGGAACGACTCCAAAGGGAAATTGAGTTGTTGGAATTAAATCTGAGTTCAACGACAAAGAGAGTTGAAATTGTTGAGACTACTATTAAAAGATTGAATTCGAGAAAAGAAAAATTGGATGACATTCTCACCATGGGAAAGAAATTTGGAAATTGACAAGGTATAGGCTATGACAAGCTATCGAGCATAACTGTAGATTTTAGATCAGAGGTTCAAGACATGAAGAGAAAAGTGATCAAAACCTGACAACACAAACCTCTTATTTGTAACTACTGCACCTATCAAGGCCATACAAAGGATCAATGGTTTAAACTACTCAGAGACATCATGAATGGATAACAACTGTCTGCATGTTCCAACATAGACGATGTTCAACGATCAAAGATGGTCATAAAGGTATGGGTTCCTAAATACACTAATACTTGCCTTGTTGCTCATACTTCTCTTATTGCACACTCTGAAGATTCGTGGTAGTTTGATAGTGGATGTTCTCGACATATGACTGGATCGCAAGAGTACTTAAGGAAGATCATACCCTATAATGGGAGATTTGTTACATTTGGCGATGGAAAGAAAATATGGTAGTTGGAAAAGGTGAGCTGTCTTTAAAGGGATTTCCAACCTATACCAGTGTTCTGTTGGTGGAAGACCTAAATGCTAATTTCCTAAGTATCAGCCAGCTATGTGATGATAATATGACCGTGGAATTCCATAAGAAGAAGTGTATAGTGAAATATGGCAACGACAAAGTGCTTACTGGTATTCGGTCATCAAATAAATGTTACTTGTTGGAACAAGAAGTGAACTGCTTGAGTGTTGAATATGATAAGCTTAAAATGTCAACAGCTGATTATGTTCCAACATCGAATGATTTCTCATATCAGAGACGTAATGATGTTGGAACATCGGGCGAGGTAAATATTATGAATGAAGCTGATGACTCTCATAACTTCAGCAATGTTGGAACACTGTCCTTCCCAGAACTCTCTTATGTTCCAACATCAGTGCAGGCTGAATCAAGTAGAAGAAAGATTCGATGGATCCCTCGGGTTAACTATAGGGAACATGGTAGTCTACAATATTTTTTCTTCCTAATTGAACACAAGAATTACAAAGAGGCTCTACTTGATGAGTATTGGATTGCGGTAATGCAAAAAAAACTCGGGCGATTCAAATGCAATGATAATAAAACAAGGTTAGTTGCTCAGGACTGCACTCAAGTTGAAGTTGTTGATTCTGATGAGACAGTCACATTAGTTGTAAAAGTTAGAATCTATTCGCATTCTCCTTGCTATGGCTTGCACTATGAATTTTACGTTGTACCAAATAGATGTCAATAGTGCTTTCCTACATGGCATGATTAACAAGGAAGTATATCATCGACTCAAGAAGACTTTGTATGGATCAAAACAAGAACAAAGGGAATGGTTTGAGTGACTCACTACATTTCCTATTTAGAAAGGTTTTCGTCGAGGGGGAGTAGATCGCACCTTGCTTGTTTTTCGTGAATCATCAAATATGATTGATCAAATCTGTGTTGATGATATGATCTTCGGGTCTACTTCACCATCCTTGGTACAAGATCTTGTGACTTTGATGCAGGCCAAATTTAATATGAGTATGGTGGGAGTATTTGCAAGATTTCAGGCTGATCCTAAGAAATATCACATGATAGTAGTCAAAAGCTTAATTCGATATGTTAGTGGGACTTCTGATTATGGAATCTGGCATTCTAAGAACCAAGAATATCATCTTGTTGGGTATAGTGATTTTGATTGGGATGGAAATGTGGATGATCGTAAAGGCATAATTTCATTCAAGATCTGGTTGAGAGGAAAGAAGTGGTGGTTGACTATGTTCCAACATGTGAGCAGTATGCAGATATTTTCACAACACCTTTGAACTCTGCAACTTGTGAGCTTCTCAGACAACATTTATGTGTAAGTCAGATCTAACGTACTTTTGTTAATTTTTATTCAGTTTTGAGTATTTTTTATTTGTGTATATAAATTCAAAAAAACATTAAAAAATAGAAAGAACAAAAAATAGAGGCATAGTTAGACATGTTGGAAGTTGGCGTTGAATAAATTATGGTGATTGATGTAATGGATATTTGGTTAAAGGAGATTTTATGATTGGCATGCTAGTAAGGATGAGAAGAAGGTAAAGTTTGTGGCCATTAATGTAAAGTTGAGAGCTCTAGTCATTCATATGGAAGCTTTGAAGGCAGAAAAGACCAAATTAGTGGAGAAGGCATAGTTAAAGGCACAGATAGCTGCTCCTGAAAAGGTTTGAAGGTTCTCTATGACTATGTTCCAACATAGGCCACATGCTTGCTTCAGGGGGAGTTGCATTTATTGGAGATATTTCTCTAGTTTTCTGTGTCTACTGTGTTTGGCATGTTTATGGTCCCAAGGGGGAGATAATTTGGATTCCTTGGATGAATTTATTGGCTCTGTGGGGTTGATGTTCCAACATGCGTATGCTCATTATTCATGGATGTTGAGGGAGTTCTGGAATACAGTGGGAGATATTATGTTTCTATGTTTTGACGTATGGTTTTCAAAGATTAATATATCTATATTTGCATAAGATCTTGTGATGAAATGCCAAAAGGTGGTTGGATCCACAAAATGCCAAATGGGGAATTTTGAAGTCCAAATTTATTTAATCGGTAATTTGTAAAAATAATGAAAATATGGAATAGTTTATGTTGAAATATCATAGAAGGAAATTTAGGTGGAATAAGGAACGCGTAGATGAAATGGTGAAGATTGAGCCCCTCAATCAGAACAAGAAGACCTTGGGATGAGACAGGTCCATGATTTGTCATGGAACCCTAAAGGTGGAGCTTCTACATTTGCCAGAGATGATAAACAAGCCAAGCTGATGGCTTTGGATGCAAGGCTGGGAGCCATTACTATTCAGATTGTTGCACTTGAAGCTGAGAAGGCTACGATTGAGGGGGGAGAAAGCTCAGCTAGAAGCACAAGTTACTGCTCCTAAACAGAATTGCTATGTTCCAACATAGTCAGTGGTTAAATTCAGGGGGAGCAGACTTTTATTTGCTAAACTTTGTTTTTTTTTGTGCTTTTATGACTTTGGCATATTCATGGCCCCAGGGGGAGAATATTTTGGAGGATTTTTTATATTACTTTGATATGATGTAATCTAAATTTTATTTCTGGATTTCTGGCTTTTGGTATTCTTATTAATTCATATTCATATACAGTGGTGAATCCAGAAAATTTTCAATGGGGTAACCACTAATATATAAAAATATATATATATATACTTAATATTAATGGTAAAAAAAATTTACATGGGGTAACCAAATACTAATTCCCTTTTTTCCATGTCTCCACATGCATCCGCCCCTGTTCATATATGTTTCAACATAAGGGGATTTCTGGAATTCCGATGATTGTGAAAATTGGAAGTTTTCCTTTGAGTTATTTATTCCAAAATGGTTGGGTCCACAAAATGTCAAAGGGGAAGATTGAAAAGTCATGTGGACTTCATTGATTATTGAATTGGCATTTGTGAGCTAATGTTGAAAAAGAAAAAACTTTCATGTTGGAACATACGTAAAAATTAGGGTTTGATTGTTGAGAGAATATTGCGTGATATTAGTTTATGGAAACTTAGAGCTTATGCAATATTTGATTCAGACGTGTTGAAGCATAATGGATTTATGGAAAATCCCTACAATTGTGGAATTAATTTTATGGAATATAATAGGATATTTGAAAGAGCGAAAATCCATTTATTTATGGGATTCAGATATGCTTAGAAACAGATAATGAATAAGAATATTACGGAGATAATATTGGAGAGTTCTGATCTGCTCTTGAGACTATTTATAGTGGACATCATGTGTGCAACACACGCGAATTTAATTGCAAAAATCTGCACTCAAATTTTCTGTCTTTCTGAGAGTATTGCGAGAGACAACAGACATATGTACCAACATACTGCGACATGTTGAGTAGTTCAGAATCGTATACCTTAATTCTTCAGGATGAGGAGATCCAGCAGCGACGAGTTTCGAGATCATAGGGAGTCTGATCATGGAGGATCGGTAGCAAAGGGAGCTTGCAAAATCTACACGTTGTAATTAGAAAAGATAAGTATAGTTGTATAGTGTACTTTGTACTGTATCTTTCTAATTAGTAGATTCATTCTGAACTAGGCGAGACCCCGCAGATGTAGGTGGATTTCTCTGAACTGCGTAACCAAGTCTTGTGTGTTCTTGTGTTATTTTTACATGCTTGGTTAGATAGGTTATGTTGGAACACGACCTTAATAAATAAGTTAAATAAGTAAAACTAAAAATTCACATATGATGGTAAGTTGTCCTATATTGTCGAATCGTCTAGCCAATCGATCCAACCAGCAAAACTAGGTTTGAAACGATTCGATACAATATCCCAACTCGTACCAGTCATAATAGTAAGCATCAAACTTGACAAATCCTCCCCTTCACTACAAGAAAAATGACTTTATATTTCTGAATTTTTATCTTGATTATTGGGTTTTTAGTCAATAACCGAGGTAAAAAGTTCTTTTACCTCAATTTTTCCCAAAAATAAAGATATATATATATTACCTTGGTTTAAAATATCAAGGTATAAAGTACACTTACTTCAGTTATGATTTAACCGAGGTAAAAAGACAAGAAAATTGAAGTTAAAAAGTCTAACCAATAGGTGTGCACTGTCGGTTGTTTTATTTTATACCCGCCTTAAGCTTTGATTTTGTCAATAGAAGTTGCATGTGTCATCAGTAGGGCCGACTACGACATCAACGGGCAACTGACGTCGTCTATTTTTTCAGAGTTAAAAAGCATACATTTCATAAAGTTTGATCAAATGTATATAAAAAAGTGAAATCTCCGAAAGTAAGGTGCAAAAAACTTCGAAAGTACAAACCATTCAAAATAAAATAGTTTGAATTATAGCTAGCAGAAACCAACTAATCACTACCTCGGAGTACCACTCAGTGTCACCACTTTGGACACAATCCTCGCTTCATTTGAGTCAAGAAGTTCAAAGAAACATGTGTCTCCAATCTTCAAGCCACCATCCTCATGAAAATTTCCCCATCTGATTGGGTTTAAAGCTTTAGTTGCATGGTTGCCAGAGTAGGTCATCTCCCAAATGTTGCCTTTATACTAAATCACCGTAGGGATCCTTTTCTCTGGTAGCATTGAGTAAATGTTTGCTAAAATAAATTGAAATGAAACAAGAAAAATCACGTTTAGTAATTTGGATATAAAAAATGGATTTTAAAAAAGAATGGCTATAGCAACATACACTAGTGTAGGAAGGGGTTATTAAATATGGTTTTATCATACCACAAAAGGCACATTTAAAGTGTTTTCTCTGCCTCCACATTTAATCGTACAACAATTAAAAGCGATTGAAAACATGTCTTTAATTAGGGTCCGAATTCCGTTCTAAATTTAGAACCTATATTAGAAGTTCTAAAAAACTGCTTTGAAGCAAGGAATACACCAACAAAAAGCTCAAACCATCATCAACTACGCATCATCAACCTCAAACAAAGTTTATAGACCTCAAAACTAAAACCAAAGACAAAGTTTACATATCTCAAAACTGAAACCAAATCTTATAGACCCAGATCAGTAGAGCTTCCTCGGTTTGGTCTAGGTGTTGCGAACGATGGAGGAAACGTAGTTGACGGAGCTTAGCATGGTCACGGGGGCTTCACAATGGCGCGTTAAACCTGCCAAGGTGGAGACAAGGTAAATGAGAGGTGGGCGTTCGGTGGCGATGGGTAAAGGTGAGCGGTGGCACTGAAGTGTGTGTGAGTGGTGTCGATGGGTTGGTGGGGAAGATGCGTTTGATCAGCTGAATGTGAAGAGAAAAAGAGGCATTAGGTCGGTTAGGATGAAAAGAAAAGAAGCGTTCGATCAGAAGAGAAACATAGGTGTGAAGAGAAAAAAACACTAAAGGAAAAAAAATAAAGGGAAGAGATTTTCCTTAAAAGTTTTATATATTGGGCCAAATGACCTGACAAATGAATCTCATTAAAGGCGGTTCTACAATAGAACTGTCTTCAATCGATGTCTATTAAAGGTGGTTCCTCAAGAACCGCTTTTAATCAGTTTTGAACCGTCTTTACTATGAAGGGGAGAATTGGGATAGAGATTTCTAATTCAGAACCTCCTCAAGAAGGCGGTTCCTCTCAAAAAATCAAAGGAACCGTATTTGATTGTTGCTTTTAATAGATGCTTTTACACTACTCTCTCTGTCCCAGCTTATATTGCAGAGGGAGGTTTTCAAGTGAAAATTGTACAGTGCAAAAGTCAGCAGAAAGCTGACAAAAAAGGACAGTGAATTGACATAAAAGCTTACTGATGTCGGTGTTGAATAGTGACGGGTGAACAGTAATGAATAAAAATTACATCAACATTACATTCAATCTTTCCCTCCAGATTTTCAGTTTTGGCTCCAAACTGAATTTTTTGGAGGCAAAAAAGTAAAAATTACATATCTTTTACACCAACTCCCAATGAATTTTACAGTCTCTATAAGACAACATTGAATACACTTCAAACACACTTTACATTTTAAGCAACAAGGCTCTCAGATATGATATTTTGGCCAGTTCTTCACAGAATTGGCCATAAATTTTCTGGTCCATATTCATCATCTTCTTCATCGAGCCTCTGCCAGAAAGCTGTGATGGTTGGCCGGAATTTAACCGACCAAGAAAGGCAACAAATCACTCAACTTCTTCTTCAGCACACAGACGGAAGAACCATCTGCCATCATCAGCGCCTTGAGGCAGCAACGACATGGGGTTGCTCAATCCGCACAATCAATACAATATGGAAGAGGGTCAGGGAGCAACTTGAAAACTGTGAATATTATGAATGCCCTGCCAAGTTCATCCCCACCTGAAGACAGGACCACATGGCTGCATACAAAATAAACGCATTCATTCTAAATTCCACACGGACCAACGCTCTAATTCAGAAAATCACAGTCCAACATAATAAGGCCACACACAACATTATGCAAATAACAAGAGTTGTACATAGAGTTGCAGCTAGCATGAAGTGGCTCACAAACACACAAGGATAAACACAACCAACACTAAGTGGCTGAAAAGTAGAGTTAATACAAACACAGTTTAAGAAAGAGTCTAATTCTTAAAATCTCCATAAATTTAAAGTTACCCCTATCTTGAAGGTGATTGTTAAATATTCAGGTTAGTTCATCTAAATTTATTGCTGCAAGAACAGATTGAAAAAGTTAGTCAATTATACACAGGAAAAACAGATAAAATTTTGAATTTGAACATAAAGGATAGATATAACCTTCGGGAAGAGCTGCTCCAGTGTTTTTTTTACTTTTCGACGCATCAAAAGCCTTTCCATTTGCATTGGCCTTCTCAATCATTTCCCGAAAAGCATAGATAGTAGCAGTGCCCTTAGTACAAGGTCTTTTTGATCTCTCCATCTCTCTCTTTTGGGTCAGTTACCAAGTAAATAGCAAGCCACGGGTATTTTAAAACAGGGGAGGGAGTCATCACTGGGTTCATGTGAATCACTCTCAACCTCTACATGTTTCTGCACCAAGAAGCTGCTTGCTCCGGTACATGAAACATGTTCACCCAAATATGGGTGTTGTGGGTTTGTTACGGGTGAGCCAGGGACATAGGATTTGTACCCAGCATCACGCCAAACAGCAGAACCCTTATTCAGATACTGTGACATAGTGAGCAACAAGCTGCAGCAATTAGGCACACATAAATGCAAACATGATCAGTCACACATTAACAACTTACACAAAAACAAATGGACATCATTCGTTTGAAAAATGCACAACTATTAATTACTTAAGTAACTTATCTGAGCATATATAAAGGTCATAAAACAAGATACACTTCAAAAACTTAAATTTCAGAAAACCGGAACTTGATTTCCACAACAAAACAAACAAATAAACCTGAAATGTTAAGCACTGAAGAAAAAGTAAATAAAACCTAAAAATATTTCATTATGTTCACATGAACCCAGATAAACCATTGATAAAGACATACAAATCTTTCCTCGATTTCAAACATGCAACGGTTTTAGCACAAATAAAATTAGAAAAAAGGACAAAAAGAATACCCTCAGGGATAGCAAAGCTTCAAAATGAGATCCCTCTCCCTCGGTTGACCTAAAATACCAAAAATAACATTTATTCCCAGAGAAGCCTCACATATTTTTAGTTAAACTAAACATGCAACGATTTTTACAAATGAAAATTAAAAGTACAGGACAAGAATGTTTCAACGACAAAGAATATCAAGGTATCGAACAATGTTTGACAAAAAAAGTTTCAAATTCATTTAAGACGCTAGATCTGTGAATAAAAGCTATCGGAAAACCATAAATAACTCCAAGTTCAAACACATACGTGGAAGAACATTAGGAAATTGCAAAATAAACCTTTCCTAATCATCAATTCGCAAAAGCACAGATCTAACACTTACAGATTCGAAATTGACAACAGTGGGAGAACCCAAAAAAAAGATTCAAATTTTCCAAAACAACCACTACATAGAGGCAACGACGAAGAAAGGCATAAATTAGGTTTCCGACATCTGATAGAAGATGATTTTTAAGAGAAAAGAGGGGACATTGAAGGCTGTGAGCAGGAGCATTGGAGAGTAAATGACAGAAGATTTGAGATGAATAGATAAGAATAGAGAGAGCATTGGATGTTGCTTTGAATTGTGGAAGTGGAGCGTTGGGGTGTAATAATGAGGGGAATTTTTAGGGACCCACCCTCTTTAATAAGGTTGCCTAATTCATTAATCGAGACACGCGTATTCATGCATGTTTAACAGCACAAAATGCATCCCATTAATTCCCCCACTTGATCAGCAATTAAATAGCAAACTAAGGACAAGACGGTAAATTCACAGTGGGTCAACATGCCCATTTTTAGAATATATCAGAACTTGCAATTTAAGGTGGAACATCTCAATTAGAAAAGTGTGCAGTTTGAGTTGAGACGGATGGAGTAGTGATAATTTATCACCATGGGAACCTCCCTAGAGTATTATTGGGGGGAAATTACATTCTCCCTAGCCTAGCCTAGCCTGGAAAGAGATAAGGGTAGTATTCGACACCCTAGCCTGCACCACTATCTAATCAACTATTCTTTGGAAAATAAACAACTTACTTTTATGTACTTGGATTAAATAATTTTATTAAAATTAGGTGTTCTTATTCATACTCCCTCCGTGGCAGGTTAAATTGCTCACTTCACTTTATGTCACTATTTAATGTCTAACTTTGACCACATATTTGAATAGATATATAAATAATAATATTATCATACATGATATTGTTCAATTCATCGTAACGAGTAGTTTTCAAATATCAACGTTTTATTTGCCGTTATTATACGTAGGTAAAGATATTAACGGTCAAACATATTTCTCGAAGAGCGTAATAATAATTGTTGTGCAATTTGAGCTGGAACGGAGGGAGTATGCAAGATTGCAAACCAATTACTCACTCTGTACCGATCAAACTTGTAAAAAATTCATTTCACAATTTTCAATAAATATTTTTGAATATAAATATATGCAACTACGTATAGTAACGACACCTAAAAAGTTAATATTTAGTAACTACATGTTATGACGAATGTATTAATATCGCATATGATATATTGTTGTTTATATATCTATTCAAATATGTGGTCAAGATTTGATAAATTTGACTGAAAAGGGGATTTTGTGCAGATTTAATTGGGACAGAGGAAGTACATAGTAATGCGCCTCAATTCAATTCGCACACTTTCCTTATTTTCCCCCTCATTTTAACGTTTGTAAACATAGAATTTTTACTTATACAATTGTACTAAAATCTCCCTTTCCTTTGTTTGAGCTGAAACAAAAAGAGTACCTAATTTATTTATTTATTATTAAACAGCGGACTCATTTTTATTAAGATGTCAACTGTGTTTCACATAAAGTGGGGGTGAGACTCCCACGTGCTCTAAGAGCATACTCCACACCAACTTGGTGCATTTGGATACT
>JAULKK010325029.1:0-11188 GCA_032355705.1 Rubia peregrina | reverse complement strand
TAATTATTAGAGAATTCTTTTGGGCACAGAAATGAAGCATATTTGCAAGAGCAACGGGATTGTCCATCCGGCATTGCGATTTGTCCCGATTATTGTGCATGTGGGTATTTTGTCACGGAGAGATCTCACAGTGTCCCAGCTTTGACGTCCAAGTCATTTGGGTGATGATTTCGGAGGGGGATTTCTATCCCAATATGTTGCGGCCTTCGTGGAGGAATGCATGGCCATGGGAAACAAGAAAGCTGGCAAAATATCAATGGCTAGCATGGTGGGACTCTTAGCAAAACACTTAGGCCATTTGGTTCCCTCTCCATTTTCATTGGTAAATTTAGGTCGTTCGGGGATGAGGTAAACTAGGGATAAGTTAGCACGAGCTTCAATGGTTGCTACCACTACCTCAGAGGTCTGTTTCATTTGGTTGTATGGTGGCACTACTGTCTGCAACTTCATGGTTCTTCCACAGCCGGAGCGTACCGCTACTAACCAAGATACGGTATTGGAGGACTTGTTCCTGTGTGGTTTAAGAAATAATTTTACAGGGTCCTATCAGGCCCGAACATTGACATTGAGGGGGATGGTTAGACTCCATCTAGGGACCACCTAGTAGCACTCACCTACCCGCAGACTTTCTCGACCAACATTTTTTAGGAACAACTTGCAAATTCTACCATACTTGTGCAGGAGATTGGTTACGCAGCAGGCGGAATAAGTTTACAACTGGAGGAGTTTGAGACTATGATAGACTCTATGGAGGGCACCATGCAAGTTGGGGGGTCTAGGTTGGACTCCATCGAGCGGGAAGTGAAAGAGGAGTTCGTTATTGTGGATGAGAGGGTAGATATCCCAGAAGAAGCCATAAAAAATTGATCGACATATTCCATATCTCAAGGCTTGATTGTTTTTGGGACTTTATTCCCATTGAAAGGCAAGAAATGCGACAAAAAGAAAGGAGGAGGAGACTAGAGACACGACACTTGAGGAAGGACACTTCGGCGTCACAGGAGTGAGTTCCACTATTCTTCTCTTACCCATTTATGGTTTCTATTGTTTCATTACATTAGGGACAATGCAAATTTTAAGTGTGGGGGAGGGAGTAGTGAAACACTTAGGATTTTTCATCTCGAGATTCCTTGGTGTTTTTGGTGTTTTTTAGGGTATACTTTGGTGTTGGGAAGTATGGTAGAGTTTTTGGTGGTGTAATTTTTAGGGTGTTATCTCTTTGTTTTTGTGGGATTGTTTGGGATGAACATTTTTGGTGGTGTAATTTTTTATTTTTCATAATCTTCATACAGTTTGAAGCCCACCTTTGGGGAATTTTATGCTCCACAAAAAATTCTAAAAAAATATATACCCGACTAAGTTGGAAATTCAAAATGGAAACTTATAAAAAAAATTGGGAAAAAAGCCTGGATAGGTCGAAATACCTAGGCAAAAAATTAGGGCTAGGTTGGAAAACCTAGGAAAAATGAGAAGCCTTGTGGAAAAAGGTCAGAAGTGAGCTCAACATGTGTGAATGCTATGATGAAAATACGAAAGGGATATCTTAGGCAAAATAAGAGAAATTGAGAGGATTGGAAACTAAAATTTGAACATCTTTTGGCCATCTTTAGCGGTTTCTTCATCAATATCTCTCGGATTGTCTTCTTCTTTGGCAAAGTAAGCTAGTTTAGCACTTATCATTTTACTTTGCCTTTTTCTTCTTTGAAAGATTTTGGGTGGGTAGGTTACTTTAGCATCTTCAGGGAGAGTGAGAGTTGTGAGATTCTTACAATCTTTGGGAGAACTAGGGTAGCTTGGGAACAAGTTGAATGCATCGGCTAACTTCTCCTTCTATGTTACATTCCTCTTGGTTCTTTCCTCGTTTTTGTTTACTTGAGGACGAGTAATGGTTTAAATGTGGGGAAATTGATCTACACCTTTATACATGCGTTAACCAATGCATTTGACACATTTATTATTATGTTTTGTTTGGTTGATTGCTTGTATTAGTTAGGTTTACACGACAAAGCATTTCAACAACATTATTTGTTTTTTGTCTAAATCCCGAGTTTATAGACTTAATGGAAGCTATTGAACGCTTTGTATTAACGAGCATCTAGATTTTCCTTTGTGAGCTTACAAGTAGGTTGTTCATGAGTATTTTTACATCATTTTTTAGAAGGCATCCGCGAGGGTGGTAGAAAATAATTGAAGGACATTCGTAAGAATGGTAGAAGATATCGAAGGTCATTCGCGAGGATGGTAGTCGATATAAGGCCTTAGAATTAAAGTGTGACAACAGATGGAATTGAGTAGGGAAAGGCATAGTTGAAGTTTAAAAGGTCAAGAATAGAAGACTGCACTAACATGCAGAATCAAACGGTCGACCGACCAGCCGGGACAAACCCAACACTTGTTAATCTAGGCTAGCGCGGCTCGTGCCAGGGGTGTCTAGCACGACCCATACTTAGTCTCTGAAGAGAACTTGGGGACACGGGTTTCATGGACATGCATGGCCCGTGTTGAGGCGCTATGGCAAGGCTCATTCCAGCCAACACGGGCTATGCTACAGCCTCTCAACACAGGCCATACATGTCCATGCAGCCCGCGTCTCAAGTTCGCTCTAATGACTAAGTATGGGTGCGGACCGTATCATTTCCCAAGGTCAGCACCATTTCAAGTTTAAAAAGTGAGAACCAGCCCACGAGATGTGAAAAATGACACTGCCCAACTATTCAACTGACCAAAAGTGCTTCCAGACGACATGGGGCGTACAAATAAGAAGTGCAAAATAAAGCTCCATCCGGAGGCTCGTGACAGTTCATGAAGTCTATGTCAGACCATGTGGCCCGCTCCAGCACGAGACTGCATGACCTGTGCCATCCACTAGCTGCATCAATTGTGGCTGCTAGGGGTTTTAAGCCTATTTTTGTCCCTTTTCAAGGCTAATACCCTACTACTATATATATGGACCTATGTTTACTAGGGTTTAAGTTTATGCATATTTTTATACTTCAAGAGTAGGGTAGAGAGAGAAAGGAGCCCTTTCTCTCTCTAGAATATTTTATCTTCTTCTATTTCATTTCTTTTGTCCAAAGGCAATGAATCCAATGAAAAGTTGGGTTCAATTCTTAGGGAGTAGTTTATTTTCTTGGGAGTTGTATTTGTATTCATGAATTAATGTTTATTTTGTGAGATTCCTTAGATCTACCCATTTATATATGTTTGTGAAAATTATGTATGCTCGTTCTTGATATTCATATTAATTACATGTTTGTCACACAAAGATTGGCACACACTGTAGTGTACTTTCATGTTGGAGAAAATATTGATATCACCCGAAGAGGGAAACCAAGATGTGATTTGGGTAACGATAGTCCGGAACCGTGTGGGTGTGTGCACATGGGTTGCCGAATCAAAGTTATGATCGACCATACAATAGTTAGCTGGCGAGTTGATCCGAAGGGTTATAGATAGAGCTAGCCAAAGTAGACCACTAGGGTTGGCTTTACAACCCCAGAGCAATCGATAAGGTCCTTCACCTTCTTTTCCTTTTTTTGGCCTAGGGAGAAGAATTCGTGGTGCAGTGCCTGGGATGCAATAGCACTAGGGAGATTCATATTTGCACAACAGGCAGGGCCGTTGTTTCTTTCCCCTAATTAAGGAGGCGGTGCTGACGGAAGATTACATTCGCACTCTGTGAGCTAACCATCGACCACATTACATGTCATAAACACTATAATAGGTTTGTAGTTCTTGTATGTGATGGAATCTGGGATAAAAAACATTGATCATGTTACGCAAACACTCTCCAAGTGATATTTTATATAGTTTATTTTCTGTTGACTTGCATGCTAGTAGTTTTAGTAATCCACATCCCCTCCCCAAAGCCTGTTTTACCAATACTAACTATTCCTGATGAATGAATGGAATGAAAACCGGTCGCGACTGTGTTTAGTTGACTCTTACATCCCCAACATCTCTGTGGACGACCCCGGTCTTGACATTATCTACCCTTTAAGTAGTATAGTAGTAGGAATGGGAGAAAAATTACAAATTCTTATCTTTGATCACAGTAGTCCATTGATAACTATTTTCCTATTACAACCAATCCACAAAAACAAATTTTATGTTAGAAATGGCCAGTCCCCCAATGAAATACAAACAATTTAGTCATACATAGATGACAGTAACCTCAATAGGAAAATCTTCATTTGTTCAACGTCGATCGTTCTGGACTTTGTTGTCGCAAGAGCCGATGTGTAGCGATATTGGACATTCATATATTTTTTGGGAAAATGAATTTTTGCTTATGATGAACCCTAATGTATGACCAATACTTCTCATCATTTTACATGACATTATTTCCACAAAATCTATATTAGCCAATAGATAACATGCAGGACACACATGAAAATATGCAACATTTCTTGGAAATGAACATCGCTTGCTCTCCACTAACATATCGTAAGGGCCGATCGATTTAGACCGACATTGCACCTTCGAAGTGTGTAGTTCAAAAAATTAATTATTGTCCACAATCAGCCCAAATCTAAGCCTTTGTCTCTGTACTTATAAATATAGAATTATTTTTAGCACACAAACATTGTATACTAGATAAAATTTAACACAATCATCATACTTCACAAGAATATTCAATCTTTGTTCCATAAAAACAATAAAAAAAATTAACTTATAAAAGTGCAAAATGAACATGGAATGGATGGAAATAATCTCAATTAATTTTTACCCTGAAACGCTCCATCCTCTAGTACGTGTGCATGTTTGAGAGGATCAATTTGATTGATTCCTTCAATTGTTGTAATGGCATGAATGGAAAAAAAATGGGAGTGTTTTTTGGTGGAAGTGTTTTGTAGATGTGAAATGGGAATAGTTACTAATTATTAATGAGATGAAATAGAGTTGGGAGGATATTTAGTCAATTTTTTACTTAAATTTTTGGTTCCCTCTATAATTTTCAGGGTAACCGATGTCGGGTGTAGGTCGGTTCGATTCAAGCGAAATGCTTGCGATATCGCGTGTTTAGGTCATTGCATAATTTTTGAAAAGTGCTGTCAAATACTCCTTGTGAAGATTTAAAGCCTTTCTATTGATCTGTTTATGATCACATGGGAACAACATGGTCATAAAATGTGAATTACAAGGTTGTATCTCCGATTTTGGATTCCCACTTCTCCCACTTATTTGGAGGGACCTAGGTGCAAAAGGTAAAAAGTTCATAGGTTGCGCCAAAATCGAATTCGACCGAACCAGAAGGGACCTTTGCCATCCCCCGTCGAATTTATAATCTTTGAGGGTGATAAAGATGTTGGCTTTCTCCCATGGAGATTTCCACATGTTCTCCCGATTAACCTTTGTATACTTATAAGTAATAATCTACAATTTAATCTATACCATGTACTAGCGCTTTTGAAAAATTGATGGGTGGAATTTTATTTTCTATTTATTTCATAAAATAACCAAGAATATGTAATTCAATGTGATTCTATGAGGTGAAAATTATCGTTCTCATAAAGCCCATCAAGGGTTTTAATGGATTACTAAAATAAATGATCAAATGACCACTACCTCCCTGCGAGTCCCTTCAGATACCTCTTCATCATCTGGTACCTTATTCTCAATTTGTGCTAACTGGGAGTTCTCATGAGTGACGTTCAGCCGTGAGACACCATCAACACCAGTGTCATGTGGAAGAACAGATATATTTTCCATCTCCTCAGGTTCATCGTCAGGGATGAACAATCTGTCAATCTAGCGTGCGACTAGATTCATATCTACCATTCAACATATAACTTAAGTCAAGTGAAGACACAAAAAATATAACCAATACAAAAACAACAAGGGATAAAAATAACGCATGTAAAATAGAGAAACCATAAGATAGCAACAAACACATACACCTTTGTTGTCAGATTCAGCATGGCATAGGCCTACCGAGTTTTAACACAACCTCGGAATTATCAGTAAGACAAACCTCTTGGGAAGCTTAGAATTAGAAAAATTATAGTTCCAAGCCAAAAGGATCTGTTTGCACTCACTGCAATTACTAGGGAACCCACTAACGAACTCAACAATGGGAATGACGGGATAAAAAGTGAATTCATCGAATGATATTTTCACTTTACAAAGCTGATACAAGGTACGAAATAAGTCAATCAAAAAAAGGACGTTAGCTTTGATACACACATAGTGGAAACCTATAATTATCGCGATACCCTTAGGATGAAAGTGAGACAATGCGATTTGATAAGATAGAAGCACATCTATGACATGCTGGGGAACGGGAAAAACAAGATAAAATTTTAGATAATTTTAATAACAAGATATGCAACGAATGTGAGGAGTGAGAACACTCTCAGAGATAATAGGAGCTTTGAGCTCAAGCGAAGAGATGAATGAAAAATTAATTTTCAAATTTTCCAAGCAGTCGTCGGACATAATGCTATTAATGGCAGAAGAACAGGTGGGATGATCGGAATCCTCCCCAGAGTCAACATCATAAACTTGGACATATTCTACGAGAGAATCAGTGGAATTAGGGGTAGACATTCAAGTATGAAGGAGTCCTAAAATTTGAGATGAAAACCCCATTAATTTGAGCTACAAAACACGTACAGCGTATTTCGTAAAAAGTCAAGAAATAACACAGGTAATACGCCAGAAAAGAAAACCAGATAGCTTTTCGCCAAGCGTAAACAAAAATATTGTTTGAATGAAGACAATGCACAGATTCACAATCAAGAAAAAACATCTAAAAAGGGGAGAAGAAAAAAGATAGAGAAACTTACGAGTTGAGAAGGCGGAGAACAATAATGCACAGGAACAATAAGAAAGAACAAGGAGGATGAAAGACTAAGGCACTTGAAGAGGAAATAAAGTCCAATATTTAAATTAAGACACTAGAACGTCAAAAAGGATGCATTAAATCAGTCAAAACATCATGATGGAATTCTGACATAAAAAATAAGTTACCGTTTACGGAATAAGAGAAGGCGGAGGTATATAAATAGGTGATACACTGAACAATGATGGAGTTAGGTCAATAAAATTAGACCATTTATAAAGTAAGCAAAGATAATGGCGGGTGAGAAAATTCAGAAAAGCGTAGAAAATAATGAGGAGAGAATCCCGGCTTAATGACACAAGATCACAACAACCAACCCTACCAAAAGTTCTAAATTTGAAGTATGAATTCAAATTCAAAATTAAAAACAAGACATTCCAACCAAATCGCAAGTGTAGGCAAGATTCGCGCAACGCTTCGCAAATACAATATATGTTATTGTGATGTGAACATGTTATCACACTTTAGGAGATAAACATAATGACAATTCGCACACATGCAACAAACATAGTCATCACTTCACGTTCCATTGACTTCATGGCTAGGGAGGGCTTATGGTTCACAACTAGCCCACAAATTAAAAGTTATTGCTCTTTAGGCTTATCCCAATAATCATCTACGAACCAGGCAAAGCGGAACCAGCCCAATACTCAGCCACGAATTGGGCAAAGCAGAGCCACGTTCAAGACTCTGCCATGAACCAGGATTGTAGCAATCACAATGCAACCCATGATCTAAAACCCTAGCATGCGAAGCCATGATGGATCCACTATAAATAGAAAAGGAGCAGCACTGGCTCAGGTAAGTAACACTAACCTGAGAAACACCAATTCTATAGAGAAATGAACTAACTTGATCGCCAAAACTATTTCCCCGGAATCAGTTCCGGGACTTTTCTTGCAGGTTTGTGCCTGCAGTACGGTGATTACCAGCCATCTTGCTTGACCAGGAATGCCACATCAATGTGTAATCTTTGTTTTCATCTCCCCCAATTTTTTCTTCAAATTCCATGAGAGAGGTTGCATTTGAGTTGAAAGGTTCTGTGTTTTGGATTTTAATGTGTGATTTTTTTCTTGTTATTTTTTTTGTGTATTAGTGAGCTGGTATAGTAAAAGGTACAATCTTTGTTGGTAGTTTTAGATAGTTTGGTAAAGCTGTTGCTAGTAGTCAGGTTCTGCAATTTGATATTTCTATTGTGAATTCAATTGATGAAGTGAGTTCTAGTCTTAAATTGAATGTGTATGGTGTTTTATGTTTTTCTTTTATGTTTTAGTGGATTTATAGTACAATTTATTTTTATTTTATAGGTTGTTGGTGAGGAATTTGCTTTGTTTTGAAGGTATATGGAAGTGGTTACATCCAAATTATCATAACCTTTGTCAAAATGAAAATTTGTGGCCATTCAAAATTATCCCGACACTAATTTAGAGCAGTTGCCCAACTCTGAAGATATCCTTGATACCAGCAATGTGGAAGTAGACTGATGACCTATTTAATGATTTTAAGAAGAAATTCGCTGGATCCATGACTAGTTTCGACCTTCTTGTTCTTGATGAAATGTGATTTGAAAAGTTATGTGATATTTTGTGGATTTAGAATGCCAGAATTTGCTTTTTTATGCAAGAAGATACTATTCAGTCATTTTGATGTAATATGATTTTAGGTATGACAAAATGGATTTTTAGATTAAAACAGTGATGGTTTATAGTAATACATGCTCACTATGAAATGCACATTTCAAAAGTTTGTTTTTCTTAAAATTTCAAATTTACCTGTTTTTGTGTGTGCCAGGTCTGATGTTTAGGTTCAAACATTGCATGTTTATAGTGATACATTTTTACCATTAAATGCATAATTCGGATCTTGCAGTCTGAATTTGGTGTGTGTTAGTTTTTTTAAAATTATTGAAGTTACCTTATTCTTTGTTTGTCAAGTTAGATGTTTATGTTAAAACATTGTATGTTTAGGGTTAGATCTTGACAATAAAATCCATAATTTAGATATGGTGCATAATCTGCTATTGATATTGCCAAACCGTTCTTATAAATTCATGGTTGTGCTGCAAGATATGGTGCATATTTTTTTAAAGGCTATCAACCAATTTGATTATTATTTCAGCCTTACACCCGGTTGTGGTTATGAGAAATTTCTCTGTCTTTCTCTTTCTCTTTCTTGAGGTTCAATCTTTTGATCCATCACAGAACAGTACTGGTGGGGTTGATGTCGCTATTTTTTCCTAAATTTTCCCTAGACAGGAACATGCAAAGTATTTTTCAAAAATGATTCCTTAGTTGTTTTTCCGTAGTATTTTTTCGTAGTTGAATCCCAATTTTTTAGCATGTCATTTGTGGAGATCCTCCTATTCTTGCAGCGTTCTTGCTTGTAGTCCATTGATGAATTCAATCACGTCACCTTCTGCTAAGTTTGGTAGATGTTTACAGTCTACAATAACTGCAAGTGAAACATTTGTGTTTTAAATAGAAACAAGAAATGTTTAAAGTAAAAAAACCTACAAGTTATGAGTAATAATAAAGTGAGTGAAAACTGTTAGTGAAACCACATAGTGAATGACGTGGTAATACTGAAAAGATAAATGTATCCCTAATTAGTTCCACCTCTCTTAAGGAAGGTTATTAATGATTTAGTCATTACTAGCATCCACGTCATTCACTATAAGTTTCACTATGAATTTTCACTCTTCCTATCATTACTCATAAGTTACATGTTACTTATTTGTGTTTTAGGTTAACTTTTTTTTTGTTATTCTTCTTCTCTGATATGTAATTTCTAAATATCTTTTGAGAGAGTTCAGTATAAACATTACAATTGTAGGTTGAAGCATAGCATTAAATCATATTACAATGAAATTTTAAATGAGATTTAAATCTTAGAGATTACATGTTTAATGAACAAAAAAAGATTCATATTTGATCAACAGATTGGTAGTACGTATGATTTAAAAAAATTCATTGTAAGTGTAAAGCGTTCAAATTTAGATGAATCTAATAGTGGATCTAAAGGTAGACAAATTTGTCATAGTTCATAGCTTAATAATAAGGATATAGTTCATTTAGAATTGGGATAAGAAAGGAATACCTTTCTGATTGGTTTTGTATACATCCCGTTCCATATATGTTTCTACTTTGTATACCCTTTGTAATCAATATATATATATATACACACACAGCTACAATGATTTTTGGATTTTACAATCTATCATGGTATTAGGCAGTTTCATTAAAAAATTATCTACCTTTTCCCAAAAGTTTCAATATTTTCTCCATGCATTTATTCTGATTCACGGAAGCTGCCCACCCGCTGTTCTCAATGATCGCTGCCACTAAGCCTAGCTGTCGACAATCGTAAATCGGAATCCACCAGCCCCCAATCGTCTTCAGCAACAAATACATGCGACGCCTTCTTCAAATTTTTCCGCGAACGATTTTTGTTCTGGCGAGTCTCCTCCTCGTCCGATCATCAATTTTTGCTCGGTCGGCCGATCGTCGACTGCCTATTTAAGCTACCGCTATTTCCATTTACCTTTCGTCAACGATCAAAAAAGTTTATCTCTTGCCAGTGGATACCGACGTCCTTGTCAGCTCTCAAGCTTCTCCATACCTGTGTCACCCTCTTCTGGAAATTTATTCTTTAGAACAACTAGTGCATTAGCCACACACGCCATCCAGCTAGCCCGCCCGTGAATCTCCACGCCCGATCTAGCCAGCATTGTGCAACACGCATCTTACTCTCCAGAAGTTTTTGCATGTCACTTTCTCGCGAGTTTAACCATTTTATCGCTAGTTAATCAATTTATCATGAATTTTTCCATAACCAGTCAACACCCAGGCAACACTGATTTATTAATAATAATACAAAATCTCTTTTTGATCTACCACGGCGTCAATGGTGTTGTGCTCTAGGTCATGTTGCTTCTTCTTGTCCTAAACTGCACGATGAATAGTACCAGTTGCAGTGTCAGTGGTTTAAGAAATTTGGCATGTTGCCTCTATTTTCTCTCACTTGGTCTATCGAGTCTCATCTACTACTTCTCCAACACATGCTCATTCACATCTTTGCTGGATAGCTGACTCTAGCGCGACTAACCACATGATTTCTTCTCAGTTCGCTCTTGAACACTTAACTCTTTATTCTTGTAACACTCATGTTATTGTTGGTAATGGTTCAACTCATAACATTACCCATGTTGGACATTCTAGACTCTCCGATTCATTATCACTGTTTGATGTTTTGGTGGTTTTGTAAATTACAAAAAAAATCTGTCTATTAGCAAGTTGACTCGGGATATGAATGTTGTTATTTGTTTTGATGATTCTTCTTTTACTA
>JAULKK010325019.1:0-11188 GCA_032355705.1 Rubia peregrina | reverse complement strand
AAGGATAAAAAATCCATTAGATTCAAACTAGGTTACAAAATGAAGAGTTTAGATACGAAAACCGAAAACGGTTATCTGAACTCCTTATGATGTAAACCTACCTAAATCTAACAATCTTCCAACAAAAATATTACAAAAGAGATGGTAAATGTTTCGGAAAATACATGCATTTGACGTCTCATCACTTTCCATATGAATGCAGCCCGTGCCGCCAACAATATCCAATTAAAGTGCAAAAGGTCCCTATGAAACTGTTGTTCCTTCCTCATTCTTCAAAACAACATGCACGACATAAACCCTTTCTCGAGCCTAAAATCCTCCTATCTCCCTCATTTCTCAACCAAATTAAACAAAATTTGTCCCAAAATACTCCCTTTCCAATTCTGAACAAATCCCAGTGGAAATTAGCTCCGGAACCAACAAAAGTTTCCCATATTTGAAATAACAAAGTTCAACCTCTTCTAGTTTTCTATCAAACATGAAGATTATTCCATTTCGGGTGTTGGAGATTGCTAGGATTTTCTCTAGGTGGATTTTTGCTTACTCCACGGGCCTCAATTCATCAAAATCCACCTTCGATTCCCGAGTAGGTACATTGGCCGAACCCCCTCATTGAAGAATTAGGAATTTTTGGATTGTTGAAATTGCATGTTTAGGACATTGGGTAGGGGCTTGATTGTGATTTTTGGAATTGCATAATTTTGTGGGTAAATTTTGATTGTTGGGTAGTTTGGACTTGATTGTGGCTTGGGTTGTTAGAGTATTGTTGGATTATCTGTGTTGCTTTTTCTTTTCGACTGAGATGCCAAGACAGAGACCAGTTCCGAGTGTTCCCTTTATAGGATTATGGACACTCTGCCTGGACCACCAGGAGCGTTGGGAGCATTTTGCGGGATGCCCCCTCCCGGAGACCAGGTTTGTGGACAAACATGTCCTCAAGGACCTAAAGATCTACAAGTCGGTCAAGGTTCTCCTGAAAAGGATTGGTTTAGAGGTGTTTATGGAGAATAATGCCCCTATGTACACTATGTATACATTGAAATTCCTTAATACTGTCAAGTAAGGAACCATAAGGCGGGACAAGAAGGTAGCGAGATTTCATGTAGGGGATGAGGCCAACTCCATAATCTACAAGGTGATTGCTGCACAGTTTCTCCACGTTCTCCCTCATTTAATCCTCATCAACCTCCATTACCCTGCACTCTTAATCTCACGCTATATAAAAACCCCAAAAAACCCATTTTTGTATCGCAGAAATAGGTTTCTCCACAACTTTCACTCGGTGCCGATGAAGTGACATTGACTAGGTTTTCGGTCGGAATCTTGAGAGGTACCTCATGATTCTTTCAAACCCTAACTTTCTTCACATTGAGTGAAATTTTTATGAAATTTTATGTGTTTGATGAAATGTATCAATAAAGATTTTTTAATGTTAAGTTGTGTTGGGTTGTTCATTTTGCAATTATCAAGTGTGATATTGATGACTATGTGATGTTGAAGTGTTTTGGAAAAATGTTTGAGATATAAAGTATGTGTGATGTTTTTTTGTTCAATACGAGGTGTATGAACTATAGTTGATCATGTGATGTTGGAGTGTGATATTGAATGGAATGTTCTAAAATGTGTGAGATATACAATATCTGTGATGTTTGAAGTTTTCAATACGAGGTTCATCACATATGGTTGATGGTGCGATGTTGTGGTGCGATGTTGTTTGGTACGTTCTAAAATGTGTGAGATATAGTCTATATATGTTGATTGGTATATTGATTGGTATGTTGTAGCTTGATGTTGATTTGTATGTTCAATCTGAGGTGTATGAAATATAGTTGATGGTGTGATGTTGAAGGGTGATGATGTTATGTTTGTTATACCTTATTCATTTTACCGGTATTTTCATATGTAGATTCCTCCTAAAAAAGGTGGTCGGAAAGAGGAAGAGAGTTGGACCTCCACTGAAACAAAAAACTGTGGACAACAAAGAAATTACTTCGGAAGGCAAACAGGAGGAGTTTTCACTGGTGGTACCCCTCAAGATAAAATTTTAGGAAAATGCAGCGGATTCAACGGGTGCTCCCAAGGGGGAAGCTCCCAAAGAGAATGTGGGTGACAGCGAGGAGAACCCCCTTCGCAATCTGAGGAATGATGACCTTTCCAAGGCAGGCGATCGTCTGGGGAAGGTGTTCAACAAGTTTTAGATAGCCAATTGGTGTAGGGAACTGGGGACGGCTACGTGACATTCAGTCATGTTAGCCAAGGAAAGGGACCCTGTTCAGGAACAAGCTTAGGAACGCCAGAGCAACGACTTGGCTTTCGTACTCAATGATAGATGTTTGGATGGGGTGAGTTTAACATTTACACATTAATTTTATTTACTTTTAAATAATTACTAATGTTATTTTTCAAGGCACATATGGGAAAAAGTCTTCGAAACCAAAAATGGCCGCATTCAATTTGTTGCGTGTGGTACGGGAGGCTATGCCACAAAAATCAATGAGGCATTAGTCGAAGGTCATGCTAAAGATATTCTTGAAACCATGCTTGCTATTGGTACTTAGCACTCATCCATCCTAGTATAGAAGAAATTTTTACCCTTGACTCGATGGCTAGAGGAATCAAACCAAAAAACATTAATGTAAACAACACATTTCCAGGTAATTTCATTCCTTACATCGTATTAATTTTAGCGTCTACAAGTGTGAGTTAACTAACCTTTAAGAATTCAACATACCAGGATTGCGTGCAAATATCAAAGGGTGAAGATGAGGATGGAACCGCCTTCGGAGTACACATGGAAAATCACGAACATCGATGTAAGTGAATCAATCCAAGAGTCCTTTCATTTCCACCATTATTTAATACAATTATGTTTAACTCAATTTTTTATTTGCTGTACCAGAGTCAGTTGAGTGATTGGGAATGCAGATACTAGGTCCTCCTCTTCTTGGAAGAGTTTGTGCTCAACACTACCTCTGCAGATATTTTAGAGGTTGGGCGAAAAATTACAAACTAGTCATTTGTTCTTCTTATTTACTAAAAACTTTCACTTACTTAATCATCGGCTTGTTTTGAACGCAACCGATATTTCCCTCAAAACAAGGAGCATACAATGTTAAGGAGATAGCAGCTGTAACCAAGAGATGGTGTCAGACATGGGTCAACGTATCCTCCAAATATTACAAGACTTCTATGGACCTCGAGCAGTTTCTTGAAGTGTAGAAAATGGATTTCTTTAAAATTTATAGTTTTTCCAATAATTTTCTTGTGGATGGATTATCTTTTCTATGACATATTTCATTTTTATTTTATTCGTTACTCCTTTCTTAGCATTAATCATGTTTTTATTTGTCCTCACTATTCATTCTGTGATATTTTACCTTGTTTCGATCCGGATGGGTTAGTAATAATTAAAATAGGGCATTGTAAATTAAAAACAAAACCAACATTGGTTTTTCAATTTACATACTAGTGCTGAAAAATGATCAACCTTGTGTGAACAGGAAAATGTAATACCTTGAATACCGGTGCTGGAAGGTTAATATCTTTCTAATCCATAGCACCGTTTCTAAATGGGATCCGGTGCTCAAATATATTTAAAGTGGTCATCAATTATCAACCAGTACCGGTCATATGAAACCGATGCTGGAATTAATTTATTAGTAGCGGTTGGATTCTCCTGGTGCTGGTTATGTGGGATAAGTACCGCTAGAGTATTTTTGGCACCAGAATTAGAATCTGGTGCCTTTGTAACTACGTTTCAGCACCGCTATAATTATGCACTGGTAGTTTGGGTGCCTGAAAAAATAGGTGCCTATGATCCCAAAAACTGGTGCCATAGGGGAGTGCCTATAGTAGTGACACTTACTTGACTTTCTATATATAAACACTAACAACTAAGGATTGACTTTAACTAATGAACGATTTACCTAACTTGGCTTTCTATATAAACACAAATAAGTAAGTTAACTTTAAATAATTTACGGTTAGTGCTTACTTGACTTTCTATATATGAACACTAATAAAAAAGTTGACTTTAACTAATTAATGATAAACCCTTATTTGACTTTCTATATATAAACACTAATAACAAAGATAACTTTAAGTAATCAATGGTAAACCATTACTTTAGTTTCCAGACCTAAACATTAATAACAAAAGACTTTAACTAATTAACGGCCACCCCTTAATCAGCTTAGCATATACAAACACTAATAACTAAATTGACTTAAATTAATCAACGGCCAACCCTTCATTAACTTAATATATATATATATATAATTTGAATAAAAATGCTTAACATTAACTAAGTAACATGCAATCCTTAATTGAATTTATGTATGCAAATAAAAATGTTTGACTTTAACTAATTAATGGTTAACCCTTATTTGAATTTTGGTATATAAACACTAATAACTAAGTTGACTTTAACTTATAGACGGTCGAACATTACTTAACATAGTTTGTATAGATAAGTACAAAAATGTTTGACTTTAACTAATCAACGATCAACCCCTTACTTGACTTTGTATACATTAACATTAATATCTAAATTAAATTTAACTAATGATGGTCAACCTTATTCAAATTAGTATATATAAATAGGAATACAAATATTTGACTTTAACTAATCAACGCTCAACCTTACTTGACTTTATATGTACAAATAGTAACAACAAAGTTGACTTTAACTAATCTATAGCCAATCCTTACTTGATTTAGTATATATGAACAGTTATAACTAAGTTGACTTTAGTTAATCATTGATCAACCCTCACTTGACTTTCTATATAAAAACACTAAATAACTAAGTTGACTTAAACTAATCAACAGTTATCCTTTACTTGACTTTTTATATATAAACACTACTAACTAGGTTGATTTCAACTAGTCAATGCCAAATCTGTACCTAGGAAGCACCGTTCCGGAGAACGGGCCGTGCAAACAAGCAATGTGTGTAGAACTCATTTGGTAAAAAAACATGAACCTTGGGATGGATCATGTACTTATGCATTGTCCGCCACGACACTGTCTAAGCCACCCAGTTGACCAGAGTTTTGACCAGCAAGTTTTGGGCTCTCTATTACCGCTATAAAAGATCCCCATTTTCCACAAGATGAAGAAGGGAGGCAGATCTAGATAAAGTTTTTCTCATCTCTCTCTCTCTCGCTCTCTCCATTCATATCACCAAATCCATGGAATTTAAACGCATTAATGTCATGAGTATGATTCTTGTAGCTTAATTTATGACTTGGGAGTATTTGTAAGCATGCATTAACTGTTATATTTACGAGACTTTAACATTCATGTCTATTTTATTTGCTATAAATATTATTTTTATTTTCAATAAACCTAATGTTTTATTTGTTTTATTTTATTTACCACAAATATCATGAATTAGATTTGGATGTGCTCATAATTTAATTCTTTGCATGATTTAGTGCAACACTAGGGAATGAACCGAGGAGTATTACATTTTTATGAATATTGTGATGCAGGGTGTTAACCACGAGTTCGTTGAAGACAAAATACTATGGTCACTTGGTAAGTGGTTTAGGTGATGTTTTGACTCGGTTGGGATCTTAAGAAAATGCTCGGAGATCATATCCTCAGTTTGTAGCAACTAAGCGGGGAATACCCCTTAAGTTATCATGAAGTAATAATGTCCTCAGTGGCACAAGATGGACTTAGCATTGATATTCACAACGTAGGAACCGATGATCCATGTTACCATTATATTTAATTTACTACATGCATTTACGGTTGTATTACCTGCCGGTAGTAAGGACTAGAGGTGGTAGTGAAAGCGCAACTCTAGGTATATATGGATGAAGCGAGATGTTAAGGAGGTGGCTTAACCGACATGGTATGATAGATCGAGGGATTTCCCTAAGAATTAACTTCTCTGCATCGTGTGATAAAGCAAATAGGTAGAGTTATATGTCTTGCATGTTAATAGAAGTCTAGAATCAAATATCGCGTAAATCATATGATGAAAATACACCCAAGACCTGTTTCTTACTATCTTTATCGCAAAATCTTAGTTTATGCTTGTTATTAGTAGTTTAATCTTTTCAACCAAAAAACCCCCATATTTTCTACACCAGATACACATTCGGGGTAACGCCCGTTTTTACAAAACTATCCCTTAAACCCCCTGGTCTCTGTAGATGACACCCAAGCTTTTCACTATATACATTCTAGTAGTTAAGTAAGGGAGCAACAATATAAATATCATCTTTGGTCACAACATCACCAAATTTTTGTGACTTAGGGTGCGTTTATTTGATAGTTAGCTTAATTAGTTAACTAAGTATATTTTAGTACATTGCTTTTATAGCCTTGTGTTGAGATCTTGTTCTGATGGGGGGAATTCCTTCCAGGCTAACATAGTATCCCAAGTTTTCACTACATTTCTTATCATCTTCATGGATCCTGCTTAACAGGGTACCCATGAAGTGTCTAGGATCTCTCTGATGCCTAAGTTAGCGAATGATCAATATAGTAATAATGTGGGGAAACGTCATTACCTTGTTTGCTGCACGAATCGCCTATTTATGGTTTATGCATTCCGCAATCTTTGTGAATCATGAACCGTGTTCTTAGATCATTGTTTTAGTGGCATGGTTATAGGTGAGAACCTTCTCTTATTCTAAGTTCTCTTAGGATGGCTCTCTAAAGGTGAGGTGCTGCTATTAGCGATGCTATCTCTTTTTTTCTACAAATCATCGTTTACTTGTTTATAGGGCTCGAGGCATTACCTTTGCATCAGACATCACATGGTTAAGGGAGATGTATACAATAATTCCTTCTAGTCGCGAAGTTCAGTGGGAGTGTAGTGTTTGTATTTTTTTTACTATGAGTACATCGCATAGTGATAGTAAACTTTAATACACTTATCACAAAGCATTGTAGAACTTCGCAGGTTAAGATGTTTGTTTTTTAAGATAAAATTTTCCATAAATGATTTATTTGTATAGGTAAGTAATCATTACAGGAACCTTTAACGATTGCCGATTCCATTTTTTAACTTACGTAACTTGCATGAGTTAAAAATGTGGACCTTTCGACACTGATTTTTAATGTGAGGATTATAAAAAGTAACTATTGTGATTTTTGTGGCGTACCTGATGTAATATTGCTGTCATTGGGGTTTTTGAACGATTTTCATTCTTAAATCTCCTAGGTTTTAAAGGTACTTTTTCCTATCTTTTTCTATAGTTAAAATATGGTGATTTTTTTTATCGAAATCATCATCCTCTATAACCCAATCTAGCATGGACTTTGATGGGGTGGCGCATGGTAGCGATGCTAGTTTTGGGAGGAGTGTGTAACTAAAAATATGGCAGGGGTCTTCCACGGCTGAATCCATGTTGTCAGAGACTTTGAAAGCTCCAAATTTGGTTTGAGTTTTAGCATGGTCCTCCACTGGAGTCTCATCCACGAACGAATCCACTGGAGTCTCATCCACGAACGAATATGCTTTAGGGAGAGGAAAGTCAGATCGAAAATCATCCGGGAATGTATCGGGGGGAAAGGAATAACTGGGACTTTGTTGATTTCCGATCTCAGACTGGTTACTGTCCATGCTGGAAATTTGGACTGTAATTATGTTTTAATTTAATTTACTCAGCTGGTAGGTTGAGTAAATACTATTTGTAATAAGTGGTATATTTGATAATTTCTTCAAGCTTCATTTGACAAATTAGGAATAAAAGAGAGGTGAGACACTAAAATAGGGACACCTAATTTAGTAAGTAAGACAGTATTATGGGGATGAAGGGAGTAGCTAGTTAGGGAAATGATACGTCATGCTGTGAAGGTAGATCGTCCTCGTGACAAGCAAGGTCATTCTTATTATAATTGTCTTATAATTGATAACTTAAGCGCTTTGTTCTTCACTTAATTTTTCATATACTATGTAGGGATGACATTATCTAAAGTTGGTACAAAGCCCATAAAGGATGGTAAAGAAGGGAAGGAAGGAAAATTTGTATCAAAACGTCCTCCTTGCAAGAAGGTTAAGACTACTCTTGATGTTCCTTCTAGTATGTCTAGCTGGGGTTGTTTCCAGTAGAGGGGAAAATAATAAAGTTTCCATTGTTGTTGTGAATTACGTCCCGTCCTGGATAATACATGTTTGGTTGTTGTTGTTTTAATGGGTGCCTATTATGATTAGTTGTTAATGCTTGACTATGAGTCATAGTTGAGTGATATGATTAAAGAGGTTGGTCAAGAGATGCATGTGAGATTGAAGATTGTTGAAGATAAGTGTCATAAAATGGAAGTTGTTATGGGGAAAAGGACAGGGTGTATAAAATCCTAATGGATCAACATTCTGAGTTGCGAGATGGAGGTTTTGACATACTAGTATGCCTGGCGGTGCTGGGTGCTCAAGCGGAGGGAAGGAAGATTAGAATGGAATTTATGTTGATTTATGAATGTTAGAATTCGGAGTGCCGTTTGGAGGCCTTATTTTGTGTATTTTATAGAGTTCTGTTAATGGGAATGCTTTTGATATTTATGATTATAATGATTGCAGTTGTTGTTTTTGTTTTTGCAAACTATTAATACTGGAACACGTTCATGGTATTCATGATGAAGAATTGACGAATGCTTATGTATTTTCCTGGCTGGTGATGTTTCAAAAGAAGTTATGACCAATTGCGTTACCAAAATTTTCCCACTACACATATCCACAGTATATGTTTAGTTTACAAAAGTGTTTTACGGGATTTATGTACGATTAATGTTGGAAAATGTATACAATGATTTGTCTTATTATTAAGTTTTTATTTGGTTTTTTTGTATGTATAATTGACCCGCCCCTCCTGGCGTCGCTAAATCAATAATTGAATCACGGGAGATCTGTTAACTAATAACCGAGAGGAGGCTATCAAGTATTAAGGGTCTGACAAGAATTTATATCGTTGCTCCCATTCTTACTACTACATTATCAATAAAAAACTATACACAATCGTGATCAGATCGTCAATCCGACCGTGTTAGGAACAATCAGTGTTGGTAAAGCAATCATTGGGAGAGTTTTATAACTAAAACTACTATCATGAAAATGATCACAAGAATAAACTATATAAACTAGCACTCGGAGAATATTTTCATAACATGATTAAATTCATTTCTATCATCAATTTCATCACATACAACTTTAAGCCTATTCTTGTGTTTAAAACAACTGGTGTGGCAAATGGCCAACACTTCCCCATACCTGTCACGTGGAGTGCACACGTAATCTTTCATTGGCACTGCCTCCGTAATTAAGGGAGTGCAACGATGGCCCTGCCTGTTGTACAGATCTGAATCTCCCTCGTGCAATTACGCCTGAGCACTACACCATGAATGCTTCTCCCTAGGCCTGAAAAGGTAAAGCGGTGAAGCACCTTATCGATGGCTCTAGGGTTGCAAATCTAACCCTAGTTTGCTACTATATCTATCTCTACCCACTACCCTTTCAACCATCTCATCAGCTTACTATTGCATGGTTGATCGTAACGGTAATAGCGAAAATCTACGTGCACACACCCACGTGTATCCGGACCCGTTGTTACCCCAAGCGCATCTAGGTTTCCTTCCCTTGGGGTATCAATATTGCGGAAACATGAAAGTAGACTTTGGTGTGTGCTAACTAAGTGTGACAATAATGCAATTCACAAGAGCATTAAGAACAATCCAACATAATATCACAAATCACATAGAAATAGGTTGATCTAATAAATATCACAAAATTCAAATTAATACATGAAATAATTATAATCCCCAAGTTAATTACCTACCCCCTAAGCATTGAATCCAAATATTGCATTGGAATCAACACTCTTAGGGAAAAAGAGAAAAGAAAAATAAGCTAGAGAGAACGAAGAGTATTTTCTCTCTCTAACCTACTCTAAAAGCTCAAAAGTGGGCATAAACTTAAACCCTAGTAGATAAGGATCCATATACACAGTAGTAGGGAATTGGGCCTTGAAAAATGCCCAAAATAGGCAAATACCCCCAGTAGCAAACGGCGTCGAGGCCCCTTCGTGCTGGTGCAGACCGTTGGTCAAACACACCCCATGGACTCGTACCAACGTGGGCTATCAATCATGGAATGGACCATGTGTCTCGTGCCGACATGATATGTGTGAACCGACACGGGCCATCGGCCGAAACTCTATTTTCGATCTTCTAAGAGCGCATCCTGTGCCGTTTGGTGCAGTTTTTAGGCTAGAACCTCATTTTCTCAGTAAAATGGCACGATCCATATCGTTCTTCACACCCAGTGGGATTTTCTTGGAATTAGTGACTTGAAACAACATGGAACGTGTGAAACAGAATGGTCTGCGCCCATACTTAGCCAAATTTTGGAGTGAAACGAAGACATGGGGAAGGTAGCTGGGGTTGGCACAGTCAGTTCTAGAAGTCTCTAGAATAGCCCACGTTTCTTGGCACAGTTTTTGCTGAGCACTGGCACGGGCCATGCTAGGTTCCCTTTCAGCCAGTTGGGCTAGCCTCGTGCTGGCTCTGGCTAGTCCGACTGGCTGACTTGTTTATAGTGCTACGGAATAACCGCTGCTCCGATTTGAGAATTTTTATATTCGATTTTATAGTTCTAGAGAAGAAGAATCCAATGTTGTAACCCTCAAGGGATTATTATTCTTGGATAGTTTCCAGAAATCCATGCAATCGTGGACAACACTTCCTCCACTTCTTCCCTGGCCTTCTTGAACTTCGAATCTGCCTTTTTCGGGCTCAATTCCATCTACTACCATACTTTGGAGTCCAAGGCCTTCAATATACTACCATCCTTCTACCATCTTTGCGAATGACCTTCAAATATCTTCTACCACCCTCACAGATGACTTTCTACAAAAAGATGATAAAAATACAAACGAGTAACCTACTTAAGAGATAAAAAAAGAAGATCTAGGTGCCTTTGAATAAAAAGTGTCCATTAGTTTCAATTAAGTCTACAAAACTCAAATTTAGACAAGAAATCCAAAAAAGGTTATCTAAACCCTTTGTCGTATAAACCTAACTAAAACTAGAAATAAACCAAACAAAAGATGATAATAAATGTGTCAAATGCATGGTCTAACGCATGCATATAGGTGCAATTCAATCTCCCTACACTTAAACCTTTACTCTCCTTCGAGTAAACAAAAACAAAAAAAAAGATCTAAGCGGAATGTAG
>JAULKK010324999.1:0-11189 GCA_032355705.1 Rubia peregrina | reverse complement strand
CACTAAAATGCATTAACACATACACACTAACACAAACACACACACACACACAAACAAGCATTAACACACATACACATAAACACTAACACACACCCTAACACACACAAAAACAAACTCTACTAACACACACCCTAACACACACAAACAAATAAACACACACAAACACACACAAACACTATAAAACACACTAACACTATAACAAACACACACAAACACACACATGCGCGCACACACACAAACACTATAACACTAACACTAACACTATAACACACACACTAACACTGACACACACAAACACTATAACACAAACACTAACACTATAACTCACACAAACACTAACCCACACTAACACTATAACACACAAACACTATAACACACACTAACACTATAACACAAACACTATAACACACACTAACACTATAACACACACATTAACACACATGCACACTAGCACGCACACACCGATAGCGTACAAACACACTAGCACGCACACACACTAGAGCGCGCTCTCACACACTGATAACTTACACACACAGATATCATGCACACACACACCATAACACTAACACACTAAGATACACACACACCACTAACACACACACACTTATAGACACACCCTAACAAACACACACATACACACAAACAAACACACACACACAAACAAACACACACTTACACACACAAACAAACACACACACTTACGCGCACACACACAAACTTACACACACCTACACACTTACACACTTACACACTTACACACACACACACACACACACACTTAGAGCATGTACAATGTGGGTCTCAATTTTTGAATTGAGACCCAACCGAGATAATAAAATCTCATAGTGAAAGTTTTAGAGGAGTCTCAAAGAATAGAGACATGGGCCATGATTCATTTAATTCAGACCGGCCCAGATCTGCAAATGTCAGAGCACAACTTGTTCACTGGCCCGCGCCTGCACTGACATTTTTATTTTGGCTGCTCTTGTTAAGTCCCACGTAATCATTTTGCCAAGTTGAAATGAATATGCTCTTGAAAATTCATGTCCAATCAATATGCTCTTGAAAATTCCAAGTCCAATGAATATGCTCTTGAAAATAATTAATAAAACTGGCACCTCTTGTAAAAATTGAAACAAAATTAACACCTATTGTTAAATAATTTTTACAACAAGAGCAAAATGTTTAAATGAAAACAAAAAATTATAAAATGAAAAATTTTTTGATGAGAAATTCAAAAATAAAATAAAGTGTATTATTAAATTTCACATTTCAATTTATTTTATGTAAACTAATGTATTCAAATTAATTATTAAAGGTAAAAACAATGAGGATGATAGAGGGAATCAAGTGGGGTTCATGAAGTTGTCTCAACCATTGTGGAGAAAAAATGGAGTGATTTAGTTGTCGTCTCAATTGTTGAGGTGGAAGAGAGATGTTGATTATTTAATTAACTGAAACTACAAGGGGTGTCTCAATTGAATCTCACCATTGTACATGGTCTTATACATATTTATGTTAGGCGCGGATGTTAGTGATGGAAATTAAGGGACAACCTAATTCTGTGTAGTCTTTGTAATAGTGTATTTGCTATGTGCGGGAAAGTAGCCAGCATTAGATTGAAAAATATTTAATCTCTCACAAAACTATAAAAGAAAATTTTCCTTACAATTGTGTCAACAACGTCGTTCCTCTAGGAATATTATTGGACATTCACTTCACCCATGGTGTCCCCCATCTCTTTTTCTTGGTTTTGCACAGTGGCAGATTTGGTGGATGCTTGCAACGATGACGTTTTGTCTTCCCCTCCTCCATCTTGCCATGTGAGTCTCCAGAATTTTGGGTACCAGGTGAGCACCGAGTATGGACTAGTCATTGGATCCTGGCGCTGAACTACCGTGACATACTCCCATATGATAGCTGTGGTGTCGGTCGGTATGGGCTGCTGATCGCCTTTTGGAGTCTCCAGAATTCACTGAATTTCTTTCTTCCTGTTCTCCCTCTTGCCATGTGAGGATTCAGAATTCACGGACAATGGGGCGCACGAGGAAGCCCTGAAATTAAGTGGTGCATTGGGTCCCAGTAGAAATCACCGGGTACTGTGCATTGAAGTTCGGATAATGTGCAGAAACTGTTTCTTTGTTCGGATGATTCAGTATCTACAGTTATGGTACAAAAAAAATCTCTCAAATTGCATTCTCTGTTTCAAGCTTTTGCAATTTCACTCTAATTTTTTTTATCTTATGATTCATTCATCATTCAATCCTTCCAATGGAATCTGATGATAAATTAGATAAAAAAAGCAAGGAGGAGAAAGGCCTGTGCCGAGCTATCAACAGACGCCAAAAACAAAATACTGCAGCGCAGGAGAGAGCAAGCTGCTTTAAAACATTCCTCTAAGTTACTGGAAGATCAATCCCGACATGTTACTGGTGTGTTTTATCCTTTTATGTTCTGTTTGTTGTTGGTTACTGATCCTTCTGTTGTTTGATCCTTCTGTTTGTTGTTGTACTTTTCCAACATTACCTGTTAAATATGAGTACATGGAAACTTTTTTCAGGTAAAATAACTTTCATATCAACTAGGATTTGTTTGGGTACTTTACATTCAGTTAGAATATACTAAAGTATGATGGAAAGATTGAGTTAGACTGTAATCAAGCCCGGCCCACAGTTGAGGCAACTGATGGGCTTGCCTCAGGCCCCAAAATATTTATTATTTTTGGGGCCCCATTTTAAAATAAAAGAAAATAAAGTATTAGTAAAAAAGAAAATTTCAGAAATCCATGGCAAACTCATAAATATTTATGAAATATAGTTGTCATGGTGCGATTAGTTTAATAGACAATATATATTTGTGGACATATTTATTTGTTTTAGTGTTGTGTTTTGGCTATTTGAATAGCAAAATATATATTTGGCATGTGGTTTAGTTTGTGAATAGGCTCTATTTGTGGACATGTTTATTTATTTATTAGTACCCAATTTTACTTTGTAGATCATGTAAAAAAATCTGTCAAAGCGGAAAAATAAGTGTGCCTATTTTGGAGTTTAGTATTATTTTTAATACAGTTAAATTAACTGTGTTTTGAGTGTATATGGGGCCTCTCTTTTTTGTTCGCTTCAGGCCCCAGAAAAGTTAGGACCGGCACTGGTGATGGCAAGGCATTTCCTGGGGTTTCCTCCACATCTTATAGGTAAGTCGAGTGACCCAAGATCTTATAGTTAGGCCAGTTTTTCTCTTAAGGTCGTGGTGTGGGATGATTTCTAATTCAACATGTAAAATCAATGCTTATCAAATCACTCATTTGTGCAGATATTCAGAAGCATAAAACAAAAAAACAAAACTTTACATGATCAAATTATTCACCAATTTAAGGTTCTAGATTTTGAGTAAACTTTACAAGATCAAGAAAACTACATCAATGAGTTCTTCTGGACAAGTGATGGTCTCTTGAGCTTATCTTGCACTTCTATACAAATCTTTGATGATATTCTGTAATTTTTACTGTCATTTAAAGAGTCAAAATTTCCTCTATTTGGTTCTGTGTGGTGTTTAAGGAGGATGAAGAAATGGAAATCGAACCTTGTACCATTTCAGAAACTGGGATCTCTTTTTCTTATATGTAGGCGTAAAAAGATCGCGCTCCATATCAAATGGTACCGCCTCCAGATACACAGCTTTGATGAACTCAAATCCCTTCAGCTGTCAGGACACTAAATCAGGTTAGGCCTATCTTGCAAGGTTAGTGCTTGTGTTCCTGTTTGAAAACATTATGTACCTGTTTCTCTTTCCCTATCTTCTGCAATTCTTGAAGAATGTATGTTTTCGCTGTTGGATTTTCACAAAGTGTTCGAAAATCCCCGGTCAGGCTATTATCCTCTCCCTAGGATTCAACAGATTCAGCATTAGGGTTCACGACAGCAACAAGAAATGACTCAAAGTTGTTTCCGTATATCCAAATCTGAAATGTAAAAAGGCACATCATTTCCACTTTTTTCAGGTTTGTTCAAGCTATTAAGTGTAATATGATTTACCATATATTTGATCATGTACTACAGTGTTTAATATAATAAAATTGTTAATACAATTTATTATCTAATTCACCGCGCGATGCGCGATGTTACCTAACTAGTCATCTTTCAAAGAGATGAACTCTTTTTTGAAAAGGTTGTCCTCGGTCCATTTTATTAAATGTAACCCTCAACGTTTTTTTAATAGAAAAGTCCCCAACGCGGCAACAGCGCAGAGGTGGCGAGAATGGACAATTCAAATGATTTTTCCATTGTGAGACAACCCATAACTCAGAAAATGCCAAAATATGGTCCAACTGATGATGTTCAAAATCGAGAGAATTTATAATATCTTGAATACTTCAACCCAATTCAATCTTTTCATAATAAAATCATGATTTATTTAGGGTATTAATACTTTCAATAATGTACAATTATAAGATACTAGAGATATTTACGGTCAAATATTTTTATTGAACAACGTGAAAAGGTAATTAATTAAGGCATCTAGAGTGGAAAAGAGGGAGTATATTTTTAGAAGTATATATTTAACAAGTTTTAACTAATTATATAGCATAATAATATTGGTATGTTATTTTTAGACAACTTGAGTTTAGTCGAAATACTTCAATATCAAAGTACCAAAATACCAAACCACCACAACAAAAAGCAAAGAATTTATATTATATTGTGCTTCAGATTAATCTAATTTTTCATCAAATTAAATAATATTTCAATTAAACTAATTACTTACCTTATTATTTACTTCCAACGATCTCGCTTATTTTGAGCATTTAAATCAAACTTGAATACTAAGATCCATTAAGATGTTCAGGTTAATTATATTGTTAATTCGATTTAAATGGTCTTTCATTACTGGAAAACAGCTACATATAAGCATCGGTATGTCAGTGTTGGGAGAGAAATAACGTTGCTAGTAATTTTTAGGCACTGATAATCTGATAAATGAACCAAAATACCGGTGTCTATGAATAAATCCAGCACTGTTACACCAAATACCGATGCCTATGAATAGATTCAGCAGCGGTACACTGAATACCGATGCTAGATAATGGTGTTTTGAAGAAAAATTTCTCAATTTAATATATTCCACCAGCGGCTTTGGATGAATGACATACACCGATGTTAATACCGGTGTCTATGACCGGAATAGTAATTTTGGGGGGTAAAATTTTGGTAAAAAATATCAAGCACCGGTATGTTAAGAAATGGCACCGGTAATATCACCAGTATTCGATACATAGAAATTTTTGAAAAAGGGTTTATGGTATGATTTACTCATGAAAATGGGTTTATGATATGAGTTACTCAAGAACATGTACTAGTGCTTTCCAATATTTCACCAAAAATATAATTTATTTTATATATTTAGGCAAGAATAATAAAAATAATGTATTTTGGAGCAATGGATAATGGGGTAGTACAATTTTGAGCCATAGTGTAATTTTCCAAGACTGTGTCAAAGTAATCAATGTTGACTTTCGAGACCCTTCCGTTAACTCATACATGCCCAAATTATAAATTCACAATCGTATAGTATTGAATTGCATTTTGGTGTCACCAATTTCGTGATTTGACAACTCCAACTTTCTTGGAGGGATCTAAGTGTAAAAAGTAAAAACTTTACTCGTAACTCTAAATTGAAATCCGCTTGAACGTAATGATACCTTATACACCCCCGTTATATTTTCCAATTCTGTAATGAAATATTTATCAACAATTGGGCACAAGAACATATCCATAATTATTTCTGATTTTCCTTTCTTACTTCTAGCTAATCAACTTTAACTTACTTTAGAACATGTACTAGTGTTTTTTAAATTTTCATCACAAAATTATTCATTTTCTATTTATATATTTATGCAAGAATAACAAAAATCGTGTCTTTTGGAGAGAAGGATATGGTCGTAATAAATTTTTGGGTCATAGCGTAATTTTTCATAAATATATCTGAGGCTTTTTCGTTCACCCACTATACCTAGAATTTAAAAAGACGCAATCGTCTCTTAATAATTTGTGTTTTTTGTATCTTTAATTTTTAAATTCACTGCCTCGAAATTTCTTCTATGAACCTAACAGTAAAATTTAAAAAATTAACATAGAGATCAAATAATACTAGCACCGACTTTTCTTTTATTCATGCTGGTGCTAAGTTAAGGCGGAAAAATAAATTTCTTGAATTTTTCTTCATAATTTTGGAAGGATTGTTTAAAATTTTGAAATATTGGACTTAGCACCGGTATGAGTTACTTAGGCATCGGTATTATAACCGGTGTTACATACTTTGAATTGTTTCCCATGTTTCCTCTCGAGTCCAAAAAAATAACAAAATGCACCTCATTTAAAGCAGCCCTAAGCAGCTGCTTTTCATATACATAGCATCGGTATGAGCCATTTTGGCACCGGGTTTTGTACCGATGCTCCATACTTAGAAAAAAAATCCCAGATTTGCTCTCGGGTTCATGTTTTATTTTAAAAATCAATTTAAAGTAGCCTTAAGCAGCTGGTTTTCATATACAAAGTAGCGGCATGAGCCATTTTGGCACCAGTTTTTGTACCAGTGCTCATACTTAGAAAATATTCTAAGATTTGCTCTCGGGTTCATTTTTTTTTAAAAAGAGAGATGTAAAGCAGCCTTAAGCAGCTGCTTTTCATATACATAGGCTCCGATATCAGTCATTTTGGGCACCGATTTTTGTTCAAGTACCGGTGCTAGGTGCTTTAAAAAATAGAGTCCAACTTGATTTCATCTGAACCATTGATTTCTTTTGTTGATTGAATCACATCCATTTAAACTTTGTTTATTTAAACTGAATCTGATACCATAAATCTAACCCACCATCATCTCCTCTACCTCATCTCCATCCTCTCCCTCCTCTTCCACCACCTCTCCATTCTCTCCCTCCTCCTCCTCCACCTCTCCATCTCCACCACCACCTAGCCCCGTTTTGAAGGCTTCGACGCCGACTATGACCCCCATGTGGCGCACCATCCCCGATGCCATCTCTCGGACCAGTCTCCATCTCCCCGACACCATCTCGCCGATCTCCACCAAATTTTTTGGATTCAGCTCAGATTTGTTTCCCCTCAGCTCTCTGCGCCACCACTGCATCGCGCCTCAGCCCTCGCTTCCGACCTCACCTTCAAGGAATCAATTTTTTGATGTTATCTAGGGTTTATGGAGATTATGTTTTAGTGTTTATGATAATTGGTGTTGTTAATCTATGTTTAGGTCTAGTTTATTTCATGAATTGTGGGTTGTTATGTATTTTCATATATATATATATGTAATGAATTTCAAAGTTGCGGTTATGAATTTTCCATTTTTAAACATGAAATTATGGTTATTTTGTGTTTGTTCATCCTATTGTTCTTCATGAATATCTGGGTTTCATATTCTGGCCGATGAGTGTATTCTCACCGGCCGGACTATTTTTATTAATCACCTATTTACTAGCACTGGTACAAACAAGCATAGGCACCGATATTTAAACCGGTGCCTAAGTAGGGAGGTGTTGGAATGTAGAATTTTAGCACCGATAGTGTATACCAGTGCTGGAATACACTACCGGTACCTTTGTAACTACGTTTCAGCACCACCATACTTAGTCACCGGTAGTCCGAGGACCCAAAATACTGGTGCCTATGTACATATATACTAGTGCTAGGGGGGGGGGGGGGTTCCTGCAGTAGTGTTTATATAGAAATAATTCTATGCATTTGAAGTGATTTCTATACACTAATGAAAAATAATTTTAGTAATTAAAATAACTGATTTCAGTCTCTCAGTTTACGGAAATGGTTTTAACGGGTTAAATGAACATGGATCGAATATTTGGTTGAGGAGCTTCAATTTCGTAGTTTTGATAGCCTTGTTTTTTCAACACAAGTGTGGATGGAACATTTTGCATGCATTTCATTTGTGTTCATTTGAGGTGGCAAATTCCCGGCACTTTGCTGATAATTATATCAAAGGTTTACTAAAAAAATATATTCTTTCTTTCGTTCTTTAAAAGACTTGGATGAGACCTTCTCACCCTAACTTATGGTGAGATCGGGGGCTTCTCTGAAATTTTAATAATTATATGATCATAGTTGCAATAATATATAAGTTATATAATTTAGTTATTTTCAATTTTTTTTCATTTTATTCTCGTCATTGAAATCAAAATTTTAAACACCATGAAAAACCCTCTCGAAATCACTCATTCAAATCCAATTTTAACCGCTCGAATTCCATTTGAAAATGCGATTTTGAAGCTTACAGTGCGTCAGATTGTTGTTTCCGATCTGATAGAGGTAAGGTTTGCAAAAAAAATAAAATTGGATTTTGTCGTCCAATAGAGTTAAGATTTGGGCCTTTTTGCTTTCTTCAAGTTTCCGATTGTTTTCTTGTTGATTTCGCCATTAAATCCGGCTGTGCATGTGTTATTTTGGTCTTACATTGTGTGTTTTCGATTTGTGTTCGTTGTTTTGTAGATATGATGAAATCCAAGAAAGTTATTGCCGGTAAAGATGACTTGAATGTTGATGACGGGGTTCATACTTCATCAGCAATTCAATCACAAGGTTTTTTTTGTTTTTTTATCGTAACGGTTTTTTTGTTGTTTTCCTTTGATTTTTCTGTTTCATTATTGATTGTTTTGATGCCCTCTTCGTTCTTATTGATTCTGCTCTGTTTTTTGTTTTGTGTTGCTCTGCTTGCTAAACTTTTAGTTGTTGCTCTATTTTTTTCTTTTATGTTGTGATTTTAGTGGTATGAAATGGTATATAACTGATTAGTTGGCCTGTTTATATTTTTAGTTTGCATGTTCATGTTTTTAGTTAAGGTTTAGTTTAGGCTTTGTTGTGATTTAGTTTAAGTTCTGTTTAGTTTGCATGCTTTCTGTTTAGTTTAGGCTCTGTTGTGGTTTAGCTTAGACTCTGTTAGTTTATCCATTTATATTATTAGTTTAGCTACTTTTGTTCTTACTTAATAATAATATTTTTATATTCTATTTCTGTGTATTTTTATATGTAGGTATATTTGTCTCTTATTTTAGGTGTTTCAATTTTTTATTTATGTGATTATGTGATTACTTTTTAAATGTAGATGATGGTATTGACTTGAGAAAATCTAGTCGATTGCAGTCTAAATTAACTGTTAAAGATAGTATGTATATTGTTAGTTTGAATTTTTAAATTTTAATATTCATGTTTTTATTTTAATTGATTGTGTAATTTTCAGGTTCTAAAGCTCCTCTGCTTAAAAGAAAAAATAATCATAAAAAAAACTACTACAAAATTTATTTAAATATGATGAGATTTTATTTCATATTCTCCTTGGTTTTTAATTGTTTTCTTTATGTACTGGTGATAATTTCCTTTCTTTTTTATAGCTAATTTTTTTAAAATATTGCTCAAAAGTGGTAGTAAATCTGGTGTGGATAAGTTAGATAGAGTTGTTGGATCATTTGTTTATAGAGTTGCTTTCACTGTTTAGTGCTTTACCTTAATTCTTATTTTTTTTGTAACTGGATGTGATCTGACTAGGGGTGAAGATAAGCTTGGTAAATTTAATCTATTCTTGTCTCTTTTTATTTTACTTTTACTGTTTAGTGTTTTACCTTTGATATTTAATTATTTTATTGTAGTTGAATGTGAATAGACTAGTAGTGAAGGTAATATTGGTAAATTTATATATTCTGGGTTCTTTTGTTTTACTTTTACTATTTAGTCATTTACCTTTTATATTTAATTTTTTATTGTAGCTGAATGTGATCTGATTGGGGGTTAAGATAAGGTTGGTAAATTTAATCATTTTTGTCTCTTTTGGTTTTAATTTACTGTTTAGTTCTTTACCTTTGGAATTTTAATATTTTTCTTTTTTATACCTTTGGTAACTTTGAAGTTGTTACTACGGATATGTATTAGACATTGGAGAAGGTGAAGAGTGATTTTGTGGATGAGGCATCGACCGACTTGCAATCAGGTGTAGGGACTGGTGCGTAAACCCGGATTTAGCTAGAGGAGTTTGAAGATTTACTAGAGATGAGGAACGACAAGTTCATTGCTATGGTTGATGAAGCTTGCAACCAATCAAAGAGAAGGACACATAACCAGCCTCTCCCGAGTTTAACTTGTTTACTAGGGGAGAATTAGATAGCCTAGAAGGACCGTCCACATCCGCACAGTCCCAAAAGAAAGTAGTTTAATATGTTTGCAAGAACCTGTATTTAAAAATTTGGATTGTGGTGTGATTTTGAATATTTGGATTTGTTGAATTTGAATGATGAATGTTTACTTTGCTAGGTCTTTGGATTTGTTTTGTTATAATTGTATTAAAACATGTAATTTTGTAAGATGATTTTAGTATCAATTCAGTTCTGAAGTTTATCTTTTTAGTTCTGTTGTTTATAGATTTAGTCTCTTATTAAAGTTTTAACAGTTCTTCTTGTTGTGATATTTGGGATGTTAAAAATTTTCTTTACAAAATTTGCTATTGTTCTGTTTGTAGGCATGTGTTCTTTAGGTATATTGTTCGGTTGTTTAGATATATAGTTCGGTTATTTATTTGATTAGTTGAAAAATATAAATTTTCTAACAATGTATTGTGGTTTACTTTTTGACCCCTGTATCTTAATTTGTCTATTCTACCATTAAATCATGTATATTTTCATTTAGTTAAACATTTGAGTCATTAGTTTCAAACACAGGTTGCTTGGTTAAATATATTTTTATTTAATTAAACTGCATTCGTTAGTTTAGGTGCTTAAACCATTTGAAGAGAACAACTTCATGATGAAAAACTCAAGACCAAATCGCATAGGGCTTGAATTAATTATTTAAGCTTGTCGATTAACTAAAGACATCGTGAAGGACACTATACTCTTTTTCCCACTGGGTTATTTAACGAGATAGTGTGATCATTGTAAAATGTAGTAAATTATTTCAGTTTGGGTTATTGGATTGATAAAACTCGGCCATGTGGGCTTTGAAAGACTGATTTCGAATTACCAGTCCATTAGGGTTTAGAATATTCAGTTTTATTCTAATTAGAATTACATTCGGTAAGAATAGATAATGTAATATTCTTCAAGACTACTTCTTGAAGAATCTCAGCTATATTACAATAGTTATCATTTATTTTAGGTATTTTAGTTAGATATAGTTTTA
>JAULKK010324990.1:0-11190 GCA_032355705.1 Rubia peregrina | reverse complement strand
AAGAATGGAAGATTTATCTTCACAACAAGTAGCTAGAGTAGAGAATAGATAGTGGATTCAAGGATAGATAATAGGTTCGGAAGCGGATATCCATTGCCCCCAAGGCTTTGTCTTTTGTAGTTTTTACTCTTTTTAGTAGGTTGTTTCATGATTAGCATAGTTACTTAACTTTTCTAGTTGTGTTTGTTTTTAATTTCATAACTTAGGAACCAACCAACCCAAATCCCCCCTTTACTTGCTTTTATATATTTATGTGTATATATATCTAGGCCTATATTCACCATTGCATCCTTAGATACTTAGAAATATCCCTCTTCTTTGTGGACGACCCCGACTTGCCAAACTATCTACTTAGTTGTATTTAGTAAGCAAAAAAAGGGCTTATAAATTACATCTTTGAGAGGTACGACGATGACCTCCCAGTTGCATAGACTTAATGCCTGACAAAAATCATCAATTTGGTTTGGAGGTCTCATGTTTGAGCTTTGAAATTCACTTTGGTGCGTGACCTCATTGAAATCCCCTATGCATAGCCATGGTATGTTCGGGCCACTACATAGGTGTGGAAACATTTTCCAAAACGATCAGCATTTATGTGTTTCTAGTGCCCCATAGACTCATGTGCAATGCCAGAGTAACTTAGATTTTGGTTGTTTCATAGTGAAGTTAATAAAGTTGAAAGAATAGCTTAAAATCAAAACATCCAAATCCTTATTCCAAAGTAAAGCGAGACCCTCTGATTTGCCATGTGAGTCAACAAAAAATCCATGCATATCTACAGAATCTCAAAGACCAACTAACTTATCAGAAGAATACTTTGTTTCAAACAAACAAATTAAAAGCAAAGAGAATTTTGGAAGAAGATCTTTCAGGTGTCTAACTGCACGAGGGTGTGACAGTCTCCTACAGTTCCAGCTTAGTAGACTCATTTATGTCGGTGGCCCTGGGGTTTCCCAAATGCTGCCACTGGTCCAAATGTGGGTGGGCCCACATTAAATTCAGTCCTGCTGGAAGTGAGAATGGTGCTGCTTTCTCCATTTTTTGTTTCTTCTGGTCTTGAAACTCATCAACCTGCAGCTGGTCTTCTATAAAAACTGATTTTCTCTTGAAGACTGTGAGTTGGGCCTATGTTGGGGAGTATTGGGCTACATCCTTGGTTTCAGTCCGAGTCTCTTTTTATTTGCCACTAACTCTGGTTGTTTGGATTCAACGAAATACTAAGACTCCATTTTCTGCTCGAGCAGCATAGGGTTTTCTCCCAAAAGATTTCCTTTGACCGATTTAATTTTTCCTCCTGCCTCAGATTCTATTTCTTCAATCCTTAGACCTCTCTTAGGCCTCTCTTGAATGTCGTTCTTTCCAAATTCTTTTATATTTTGAAAGTATAGTATATGATTTATTTAAATTTAAAATATATGTGTGTGTAAATGTGTGTCTATTTGAGTTTTACTCTTACGTGATAAATTTGATTTAAAATTGATAATAAGTTTCTTTTGGGTTGGATCTATGATATAAAGCTTCAATAATATTGCTAATGTTATGGATTATTGGTAGTATTATTTATATTCAAATATAATTTGGGAGTGTATTTTTATAAAATTTATTTATTTTATTGAAATTGTCCTTGCACTCGATAAATTGTTACAAATAAGTGATGGTAGTTAAATTTATCATGCATATTATAAAATATAATTTTGGCCAAAATACATTTATAACCCTAACTTTTGGTTGAAAGTGTCAATATAACCCTGCAATTTGAGAAAGAACCAATTTAACCCTAACTTATTACCAATTGTGCCAGTCTAACCCTAACTATTAGTCAAATTGTACCAATATAATCAAACTTCTTGATTTTGGCATTGACCCAACAAATTCCGGCACCGACCCAAATTTGAAATGATAAAACTACCCCTTAGACTAAAGGTGAAAATTTAATACCCATTATACCCCTTTTTTTTCTTCACACCCTTAAACCCTAACCCATCGGAAACCTCTGATGTCGTCGAAAAGTCACTGTGAATGTCTTGCATTCAGCCATTTAATGCGACACTGGCTCTGCAGTAAAAGTCATGCTGCCCTGTCCGCCGTATAATTCCTTAACATGGCCACCATTCGAGTTGCAGAAAACCTAAACACAACAAGCTCTCAGACCTTGACTTTAAACCCAAACACAACAGTTTTAATGACAATACGGGTGTTTATGCAGTAATGTGTTTCCGGAGTTCCCCTCTCAACTGCAGAATCCCTTATCGAAGTCCCCCATCCGACCAGGCGAAAACCCCAATCGAAATACCCCCTCAGATTTAGGCGACCATGCATCCTAATCAAGAAAGGAAGCTTCGACTTGCTGTTGAAACACACCTTTTAATCTGGAATCCAATGCGGGGTGTTGTTGACCTCGTCGACGAAATCTCTATCGTAGACAATGCCACCACCACTGCGCCTCCCAATGACTAGCCTCACATCACCGATTAGCACCACCACCAGCATCCCTTTCCTGCGGTCTTTCTCTTCCCTCTCCCCCAGCCTCCGCCTCCCTATCCCCACCCTCATCCAGCCGCCGCAACTGTCTCTCCTACCATTCACCGCCGCCCTTCTCCTCTTGTTCCCCCCATCTCCACCACCCTAGCCTCACCAGCTCTCCACCCTATCCTCATCCCAGCTCCACACAGTAGCCCGAACTTCTATCTAAACATAGAACCACCCATCGCCAGAGTTCCCACCACCATGGACTCCCTACTGGACGCGGTGGTTCCAGAAGTTGCCGATGGAGGAGAAAGAAAGAAATGGGAAATAAGAAAAATGGGGGAAAAGAAATGAGAGGGTAGTTTAGTATTTCATTTTTTCCATTTTTCCATTTTAAAAAATCAAGGGCAAAATCATCATTTCATTAATTTCCAGTCAAACGGGCGTTGACTAAAAAGTCAGCCAAGTCCGGGGTTATATTGGCACTTTCTCAAATTGTAGGGTTATATTGGCAGTTCAACCAAAAGTTATGGTTATCTTAGTACTTTAATGTATAACTTTTTTATTGTTCAAATCATGTTGCATATGAAGAATTGTTTGTAATGGATGAGAAACCGTATATATTTATATCAATTTAAGAATGTATTTTCTTATAATTTCACAAAATTTGTTTAATGTGGCCTTGCATGTAACTTTAGAGGTTGGAATGTATAGATTCTTACTTTTGTTAGTTATTTCCTTCCTTAAAGTTATGAAGAAGGGTCTCTTCACACTCCAAATTTTGAGATTTCCTTAGATCTAAGAATTTTTCCAACATTAGATGACTTATTTGTGAAACAAAAGAAAATAGAGAAAAGAAAAAAATTAGAAAAAATAAATTGTATTGTTTTACTTTTATCTTGAACAAAGATTGAATATTTCCTTCAAATGGTGGGTGATTGTGAGAGGTTGTGGAGAATATGGATGGATAGAGTATTGGTTTAGTTTAAGGTGAAGATTTTGGATATTAGATTCTTCATTGTTGTGCACGGGATGAGTCTTTGGAGTTTAAGTTTGGATTAAAATTGGGACATGAATTTGCGTTTGGGATGAAGGATTGGAATGGAAATTTCTGTGTTTAACTTGGGAAGAAGAATATGAATTGCGTTTGGAGAGGAAATTTGGATTTGAGGTAGATGTGAGTTTGAATTTCGAATGTGAATTGGAAAATGGGTAGTGTCTAAAATAAAGAGATATAAAGTAAAGTGTTTGGAATATGAGTGTATGATCTGCATGTGAAAGTGAATGATTTGGGTTTGGAATTTGGAAATGTTGTGTACGTAAATGATTTTGTACTTTGAATGTGAAATGACTTTGAAGGAAAGGTAAGAGTATTGTTTATTGTACCTACACGTTTTTGACTGCGTGAATGACATTGTGTTGTCATTTCAAGTGGGCCTACATGACTTACATGCTGCCCAAATTGTGTTTTATTACATTGTTTTTACTTGTTTCTTATAGTTTAGTTTTCTTTTTATTTTCTCTTTCTTTTTAATTTTTTTTAAATTTCATTTTTATTATTTAATATCTAATTTATTCTTTCATTTTTAAATTTTTTTTAAAATTACATATGTTAATAAATTTATTTTTTATTTAATTGTATATATAATTATATATTATTATTATTATTAAATGCAATTTTTCCAAGGCTATCTAATAAAAATAGTAATATATTTAATATATTTATAAAAAAATTGAGCAAAATAAACTATTACATTTAATAGAGTAGGGTTTTCACGGAGTGCATTCTCCCGTGAAAAAGGATTATGTGTTTATTAAGTGATGCCGGGGGGTCATCTTGCAAAAACAAATGCAAAGGCACTTGTGTCTACGAAAACAACGACAAAAACAAGTGATAGAACTTGCGAATTTGAATGAATTAGGTTGTCATAACCTGGAACTCGCAAGAAATAGATCTTGCATAAAACAAGAACAGTGGTCCTAAACACAATAGACACCGCTATTGAAGTCAAGCAATAGATATAGAAACTTCACACCAACTAGATGTTAATACCCCAAAGCAACATGTGGTACCATAATTTCATACTAGTAACCATCGGTCCTCATCGGAAACTCAAGACGAAAGCATAAGAATATAGTGACAGTAGTATCCAATAAATACGACATTTTATACTAGTCATAAGCAAACAAATTGAAAATAAAAGGCCAAGGTAACACAAAATAGAAGCAAAAATATAGTAATTATTTGGAGAAGGAAATTATTACATCTAAGAAAAACAAGTTATCTACGTCTTGGTGAGCGAGATGACCCAGAAGAAGAAGAAGAACTACCCGAGTGGCGAGATTGCTCAGCCCGATGTTCCTTGGATAAAATATGAACATAATGTAATTTCATATGCAAGTAAGCAGGGTGGCAGGTTCGACCACTTCACTGCATACGATCAAGTTACTTTGTATAGTAACTTTAAAGTCAGATATAGTATCAAACTCATCACGATGAAGTTGAATACTCATGACATCCATGGTGTTTTGATAACTTTTATTAAAGTTCTCCATGTTATATATGTGCTCCTGTAATTGACGAATATGTAACCTAACATATTCGGATAGGTTAATCCTTCGACTGTTAATATTCATCGTTAGATCTCCACGGTTAGTAAGACCCAAGGCTCCACATAAAGAGCCTTGAGTTTTTCTTTGTAATCAATACAAGATTGTTCAAGTTGATGCATACACAAGGCAAGGCAATCACACTTAGCACAGATGTGATCATTCTCACTACGCATGTAAGTATTCACAACAAACTGGTCATCAAACTTGCTTTACCACCTAGAGGAACAAGTGGAAAGGTTAGATGATCTAATAATTGGTCAATTTGAGAGAATTTCTTATCTATGATTATGGTCTTCTGATTTTTGCGTGCTTTGTTTGCAGCGAAATTATTCAATTCAGTTTTCTAACCAATCATTATAATCAAGTCTCGCTGCTGCTGCTCAAAAATATTATTCTGTTGGGAGCACAATCCTTTCAAATCGTGAATATAGTCTTGTGACTCACTTATAGTTTTCTTCCATCCACACTCCAGATCGTTGACACTAAATAACATGTATTTGAGACGAAAACCCAACAACAATGCCAACTCTTGAATGCAACTGGGAAGGTTGAGCGAACGCATATACACGTCAATAGATTTGAGATCAACTAAGCTGCAAAAAATATCCTTTTCGAGGGATTCAATAATGTAACTGTCAGGTACAAATTTACTACAAGGACAACCTGTAGAAGAGGATGGAGATTATGAGGAAGTTAGGACACGTCACCCAAGACATAATGGAATAGATTTCAAAGTGGAACTCCCAACATTTGAAAAATGATCACCAGAAAGAAACTCAAGAAATTGCTTTGACAAGGAATTGGTAGCCTCAGACAGGCTAATAGGGCAGCACGAATTGGAAGACAAATTGAGGGTGCTGCTAAAAATGGATACTAGAACCCAAGTATCAAGAAGATTTAAAAACTTACTGTCGATCAAAATATCAAATCCCTATATATGAATAAAGATGAAGGGAAAAAATTAGAATTGGCATACCAAATTCACATTGTAGGTAGTACAAATAGTTCAGACATACTTTAAAGTACCCTTCTATGTTTCAAATATAAATTCAAATGGTCTTAAATTAAGCCATAATGCTAAAATTAGTTGACTTTGGCAAGAGAAACAAATGCATCCTGGATAACAAGAGGAGACTCCTCCCTATTCTGAGCGGAAAGGATAGAAACCTCCGCATTGAAATTAACCTCTTGATCACGAGATGATTAAAGATCAGTAGAAGCGAATGGTGGTGGTCATGATAATCCACTTTGCAATCTCGCAGCTCAGAATTAAAGGAAAATACGGAAGACCAGCGAGATACGATAATAAGGCATAAGGATGTCCACCATCAGAAACTTTATTGGTAAATTCAGCGTTCACCAAAGCCTTCTCCTGCTCCAATATCTCCCCGCACTTAACTAGTGAGAGAAATTTCTTCGTCTTCAAGGCAGGGTTCGTCTATCGTAACTCCATCAAAGCCTCGCACCAACTAACATTGTGAGCTGACCTGGAAATTTCTTCAATAAGGTTGAAGAAGGACTTCGTCTTAAACAACCGATCAGCGAGAACCTAGGGATAACTAGGTAAAACAGGACCATTATTCCGCATCTCCTCCAACTCAGCGTGGAGCTTACTAGCCTCTTCTTCAGCAACTTGCACACGTTTCTCAGCAGCTTCAAGCGAGACCTTCATAGGCTCACGTTGCATCTCGATAGCCTTATACTACATCAATAGCAAATCGCTCTGCTTGTAGAATTTGGATACCTGCTCACGTACAAGATTGAGAATCGATCTTATGAGATATGTCTGAGAAAAGACACAAACGAACATAACAATCGGATATCATAGTAGAAACATACTAATATAAGACAAAATTATTTTTAAACTACAGTGAACATACAACAACCATCGACTCATGCAGAGAGAGTTGGGAAAGAGTGTCAGGAATACTCCCTTCTGCCAAATTACCACTTCGCACCAGAGACTTAGAAAAGGAATGATTAGTGCGACCCTTTTCTTTCTCAGAAGGCTCCAAGGCAACAGATTAACCACCGCACAGTTTCCTTCTTCTTTTTTGTTTCTTGAGCAAGAGCGAAAGCATCAACTACAAGCACCTTCTTCCTTAATGACACCTTGCCTTCAATAGGTGCTAATTGGGAGTTTTCCACTGCCTGATTCTTCGGAGACACCATCAGCACCAGTGTCATACAATAAGACAAATGTGTTTTCCATCTAATCAGGCTCCTCGTCAGGATTAAATGACCTAGCAATCTTTCGCCCAACTAGATCAATATCTACAATTTAACATACAAAGTCAAGCGAACACGCAAATACAACCGAACAATACCAAAACAACAAGAAATAACAAAAGATATATACAATATCAAAATAGAAATAATGCATGTGAAATAGAGAAACCATAAATTAACAATAAACAAACAGCTTCACACTCAGATTTAGCAGGGCGCAGACCTATCGAGTGTTCGCCGAGTTTTAAAACAACCTCAGACTCAGCAGTAAGACGAACTTCCAGCTTGGGAAGCTTAGACTTAGGAACACTATAATTCCAAGATGGGATAATTTGTTCCTACTCAAGATCCAGTTTTAACATTAAAAAAGTACTCCACACACCGCAGTTACTAGAAAACCCAATGACGAACTCAACATTGGGAATGCCGGGATAAAAAGTAAATTCATCAAATGAGTTTTTCACCTTACAAAGCTGGTACAAGCTAAGAAACAAGTTAACAAAAAATAGACATTGGCTTGGGTACACACATAGTGGAAACCCACATTAATCGCGATACCCTTAGGATGCAACTAAGACAACGCGATTTGATAAGATAGAAACAAATCTATAACATGTCGAGGAAGGGAAAAACAAGGCCGAACTTGAGGAAAACTAAACAACAAGATATATAACCAACAGGGGGAATGCGAACACTCTCATAAATAAGAGAAGTTTTGAGCTCAAACAAAGACATGAAAGGAAAATCAATTTGTAATTTTTCCAAACAGTTGTCAGACAAAACTTTATTAATAGTCGAAGAACCGGTGGGATGATTGGATTCCTCCCCAGAATCAACATCATCAACCAAGCAATCCTCTACAGGAGAATCAGTGGGATTAGGGGTAGACATTTGGACACGAATGAATCCTAAAATATAAAATGAAAACCCTATTAATTAGAGTCACAAAACATAGAGAGCGTATTCTAAAAAGAGAAAAAATAACACAGGTAACATGCCGGAGAAGACAACAGGATAATTTCAAGTCAAACATAAAAAGAAAAATTGGCAGAACGGAGACACTGCCCAGATTCACAAGTGAGAAAAATGTTTAAAGAAGGAAAAGAGGAAAAAAAAAGATAGAGAGACTTACAAGTTGAAAGAGTAGAAAAAAATGATGCACATGAATAAGAAGCAATAAATTCCAATATTAAAACCAGGACACTGAAACGTAAAAAATGAAGCGTTAAATCAGTAAAAAATATCATGATGAAATTTTGACACAAAAAATAACTTACCTTTTACCGAATACGAGACGACGGCGGTATATGAATAGATGATAGACCGATATGTAAGAGCAAAAGAACATTGAAGGAGTTAGGTAAGTCAATTCAAGGCCTTTATAAGGTAAGAAAAGATAACGGCATGTGAAAGAATTAAGAAAAGCGTAGCGAGTAAGAAGAAGAGAATCTAGGTTTAATGATACAAGATCACAACAGCTAAGCCTATCAAGAGCTATAAATTTTAAGTATAAATTTAAATTCAATTTCAAAAACCAAACATATGGCCTAAATTGAAATTTTAGCCAAGAATTACGCAACACCTCAAGAAGACAATATAAATTACTGTCTTGACAAACACTGAACAACAGTTCACACACATTAAACAGACACAGTCATCGCTTCGTGTTTCATTGACTTCATGGTTATGGGGGTTTATGGTGTATACCTAATCTACAAACTAAATTTTTTTGACCTTTTGGCCTAGCCGAAGACTTGGCCACGAATAAAACAATGCAGAGCCACGTCCAGAAATAGGGAAGACACTCGCTAGTGATTCCAAAATTCTAGCAACCATGATACAAACCACGATCTGAAACACTACCAAGGCGGAGCCATGATCGTGATCTACTATAAATATAGGAGGATCAGCACTTGCTCAGGAAAGAACAACTAACTGAGAAATACTTATTCTCTAGAGGAAAGAACTAACTTGATCATCGGGGTACTTTCCCCAGAATCACTTCCGGGGTCTTTCTTGCAGGACCACGCTTAGACTACTGTGATCTCCAGCCACCTCACCATACATGGAATACCACATCACTAAGTTAGTGTATGAATGATATATGAATAGTATCTAGGAAAATGTCATTACATGTTCTACTACTCATATCTGATTAGGGTATTATCCTTGTTTTGAACTTCACGTGATTAAGAGATGTGTGCATCAAGTCTCTAATGCAATGAATCAATTATCAATCTTCAAGGGCAGATTATCTTCGAATTACTCGAGTTCAATGTCATTTTCATCTGAATCCACCTCGTACTGGAATGTCGTATGGAGTCCAGTGTTTAGTGTTTTCCAATTCCTTAAAAATGAAAATTAAAAAGTTATACACAATGAATAATAAAAAAAATGCAACATATAAGTAAAAAAATGCAATTCCTAAATCAAAACAGACAACCAACAACAAATGAAAATAATGTCATACACAGTATAACTAACAAGTACACACTGGATACTGACAAATGTAACATATAAGTAAATAAATGCAGTTTCCTAAATTAAAATAGACAATCAACAATAGATGAAAATAATTTTTAAAAATCATACACAATACAACTAACAAGTAAACATTGGATACTAACAGATGCAACATATAAGTAACGGGTGCAGTTCTTAATTCAGAACAAATAGTAAACTACAAATGAAAATGAAAGGCCATACACAGTAAAACTAACGAGTACACACTAGCAAACAGATGCAGTTCCTCACTCAAAACGAACAATCAACAACTAATGAAAATAAAAATTCATTCACGTACAGTACAACTAACAAGTACATGTTGGATAGTAACATATTTAACATATAAGTAAACAGATGAAGCTCCTAATTCAAAATAGACATTAAACATTTTTTTTGTAGCAACAAGAGAAAAATTCAAAACCATATTAGAGAAAACCGTGCATAACAACTCAAAATACAGAGTAATGATGACTATCCAATGCTTAACAAATAAAGAAGATATTAGGTGAAGGTTGCGATGATTTTTCAATTTTAGGAGGCAAAAGTATCTTCTTACGTCACATTTTATCATCACACCAGTCGAATCAACATCTCATTAAGAAACCATCTTAGTAAGAATCGGTATCGACAACTAATGAAACAAGCGCGCAAGCAATCAAAGGAAAAGCAAACTGAAGTCTCGAACAAAAAATTGTGTAATAATATAAATGGGAAAATAGATATTTGACATACCTCAGATGCTAAAACAACCTACAGAAAAAGGTAACTTCAAAAAATGAGTGCGGGGAAGAGGTTGAATAAATCCGAGAAAAATGCGGCGGCAAAGAAGTAGATAAAAGGTGGAGAAATTAGGCAAAGTATGGGGGGAGGGGAGGCACATGAGGAGACCGAGAGAGGAAAAATGAAGTGGAGAAGGAGGTGTCTCATTTCCCTGATTAAGAGCTCAATTTTTTATTAATTACAAAATGAACCCCAATTAAAATAAATCATGGCTTATTCATAACCTTATGGACATGTCATCTTTTCTGAGACTTTCCCTAAGAATAAATGGTAGGTGAGAGTCTGGCATAGTACCTCACCAAAAATAATTTATTCACTTGCTCATTATGCAATATTATATAGTAATAAGTGAGGGTCATAACAACTGAAAAAGGTTGTTTTAACTTAAACTACTAGTAATCGAAAACATGATTCTGATTTCAACTAAAACACTACGAGAATGAAACAATTAACAAATACTAAGTTAACGGTAATGATATATATATATATATATATATATGCAAGGATAGTAAATTGATAGGACGTCAAATGCATGTATTTTCTGAAGCATTTAACATCTCTTTTGTTATCTTTTTGTTGGAAGATTGCTAGATTTAG
>JAULKK010324979.1:0-11190 GCA_032355705.1 Rubia peregrina | reverse complement strand
TGTATGAGTCCTCCAACAGGTCGTAAAGGTTAAACAGGCTGCAGATACATACTTCTGTGTAATATAGTAAAATGAAACCATCCTCCACATGCTTCAAAGTTTAAACGAAGAACAGCAGAAAAATACCCAGAAAAAGCCGCCCGACATCTCAAGGGTTCCCGCGGAAGGCTGATGCAGCAACTCTTCTCCCAATTTTCGGTGAGTAGATCATCAGAATACATAGAACAATTGCGGCGATTGCTGCAATCACTCCTGTAAACAGAAACACACAAGAAAAATATGTGAAAAGGAGTAACGCTTTTGAATTAGATCATAGGAAATTACAGTGTACTGGCGCCGACATTGTAGAGAATGCCTCTGGAGCTAGGGAAATGAGCGTCGTCAGTCATTGCGGAATGTCGCTTGCGGCAGCGGATGGAACAGAAATGGAGACTTGATCGATGAAAGAGACCTCTTTGCGGAGGCGGAGCAATGTCGCATGGCCAGTGCGCTGAGCTCCGACAGTTGAGTGAGTGAGTTCGTTGGTTCCTCAGCGCTTCTTCCTAGGGTTTCGAGTTCATTCCCAACTGTTCTGCCGAAAAAGTGGGAGAACCTTGAAGAAGATTTGAGAAGGGAGGATAAGCGTAAGCACGAAGGAAGAGGTTAAACAAAACGCGACGTTTTGGACGATGAAAAACACTGTTCATCTTTTAAAAGGGTATAGATTTCTTTGTGTTTGGATCTTAATTGCCCTTTCCGAGCATCAAGGAAAGAAAGGTCCCAGATCAGTTTTCTTGGTTGTAAATCACAGGAATTTGTGACATCTTAAGACGTCATAAATTTATTGATACCATAAGATATAGAAATTTTTATGATATTTAGAAGTGTCACAAAATGTTTTGACATGAATTGATGTCACAATTGTATTTAGTGACATGTGTACCTATCACTAAAATTTAGTGACATGTTAAGATATCATAAAAATTGTGACACTTCCTTACCTGTCACAAAAAATGCGTCACTGCTAGACTCTTTTTTTGTAGTGAGACCAAGGGGCTGTCCATTTGCGCCCCCTTTCCTTTGTCTCTTAAATAAATGACCTACGTTTAAAAGCATGCATCTCCTGAAATTTAAAAGCATGCATCTCCTTAAATTAAAATTTTAAATTTAAAAACTAATTATTTTATTATTTTTAAAATGAAATTCTATTTAAATATTATAATATATCATTAAATTTCACATTCAACATATTTTGGTTTGACAAATTTATTTAGATTAAATGTTAATGTTAGAATTAATGAGTAGGATAGAGAAAATCAAGTGGGGTCCATGAATAGTATAGAGTGGTATCTTATCACCGTGGAGGAAAAATGGTGGTCTCTTAAGTGATCTCTTAGGGTGAGGTGGAAGAGAGAGATTGGGAGAAATAATATGTTTAATTGGTAAGAAACCACTGAGTGGTCTCTACCATTGCACTTGACCTTAGCCCACACAACAGTGCACATACTCCATCTGTCCCCACGTCAATTGTAGAGAAAGAAAATCAGGAGTTATTTTTTTACCGTGCCAAAAGAACTGAAAACAGATGGAAGGGTTGTGAAAGTGAAAGCAAAGTTGATGTTTTGTCAACTGTTAACAATAAAGTGCTACAATACATTTTAAAAAATAACATGCCCAATTAAGCTATAAAAATCCCCTCCAAATGTACAAAATAGACTTCAAATGGTTAGTTTTGCACTTTCACTGATTATGTAGGGTCATATTGTCACTTTCGAATACCAATTGGCACTTATATAATATATGTAGGATTATATTAACATTTTTTCTCTTTGAACAAAATAAATGCTACAAAAAATTTGGGGGGGGGGGGAACTGTGTAAAGAGGAAATTATTGGTTTGTATCACTTTAAACATACGAAATAATGTATTATTTGAGTTTGTCTCTTTGGAACCACTACGAAGAATAAGTACATCACTTGGCATGCTTACTTGGTTGAGTTTTCTTTCTAATTTATCCCCTTGAACCAGCAGTTACCCCTACATCCCTTGATGTTTTGGCTTTCCTGGAGCCTACGTCAATACCATCAGAAGTGTTTAAGCTATTCACATCAGCCTCTTCCCCTATAGTTCTTAACGACAATATCTCCCTGCCTTCACCAAATGTTGTGCTACCGTCCACAGTGACTCTATGTGACTGCGTTGCTGAGTCTGCACCCCACGAGCTGCCTCAGGCCCCGCAGGAACCGCCCGCAATAACTCTCATACACGGCTCTCCGGTGTGGATGTCTTCCCCAGCTCAGTAGCCAGCACCGCTTGGTCCCGCGACTCGTTCGTCACTCGAGCCTGCATCTCGGCATCCTAAGATTACATGCTCAAGAATTGACTCGCTCGGGTATAAGGATTTTTTTAATGATATTTCTTGGTTTTTGAGTTCTTTGTTTGTTCAGACTGAGCTACACAACTATCATGTCAAGAATCCTGATTGGATTGCCGCTATGGATTCTGAAATGGTCGTCCATCGCACTCAATAGACTTAGGAAATGGTCCCCCGCGCCCTTGCATGTAAATGTGGATGGATCAAAATGGGTGTTTAGTTTGAAATTTAAGGGTGGTAGTTTAGGTAATTGGAAAACATACAATCCAATGAATTGGAAAACTCAATCAAACTCCAACAACTATAAAAGGGTGGAGCATCTCTGGATTTAATTTGAGGTTATATTCAATCATATACTTGAATTTCAATTCTTTTGGTGAAAATCAGTGTATATGTTGAAAAATAAAAGATTGAATCTTTATATGAATTGTGGTGATTGTGTAGGATATTTATTTTGTAAATTGTATTTGTTAGTGTTGTTGTTAATATGATGTCACATATAACTTGTGTAGGCGTAGATTAAGGTTGACTCTGAACATGAATGTTGTTCTAAGCTTGAATGACCAACGTTGGTCACTAATTGTTGTTCTAACTGATAGAACAATTAATATGTGACCGACGTCGATCCCTCACGCCATTTTGTGATATAAGAGAGAATTTAGGCCATGACACATGGAAGTGAAAATTGTTATGTCACAAATGAGAACATGTTGTAACAGTTAGAAGGATGCAATATAATTGAAATTAGTATACCACTACCTTTTCAGACGACATGAATGAATGTTTGTCACTTTTAGCAATGACATGTTATAAGTATTAGTCTTGTATACGTACTATTGTGTGGAATACCCGAGAAAGAACAAGCAAAGAAAATAAAGCGAAAGATAAAACACAGAGAATTTAAGTGGTTCACCAATTGACTACATCAACGGCCGACCAAGATCGGATTCCACTAGAGAGAAAATGCCAGAATTATAGATTTCATACTCTCTACCAATCATATCTCTTAGAGTTACAATAAAATAACGATACACTATATATAGCTGCTCTCTCCACCTTAAACCCTAATGGCTTTGGGCCTAAAAATATTTTGGCCCAAACCAGAACAGAAGACAAAATGCCAATAACAGCCCAAACAGAGGACATGTTACACCGTCGGGCCAGAGGCATCTCCGCCCCCTCGGACCCCCAGCCAGGGTGTGCTCTGACCCCCGTACCAATCTGTCGAAACGGCTAATACGTATTCAAGGCATACCAACAGGTACGATCATTTTCTATTTCATTTGCGAATTGCTTATTTCTAAAAAAAATCTATGATTTGTGTGAAATTGCAGTAATGGGGCAGAGACAATTATCAATGGACTTTCAACGTGTTCATGGAAGAATTAAGTTTATCATAGTTCGACATTTTCGTTAAAGTAGTTGTACCAAGTGTTTGAATAAAGTACCATGCAAGTAATATATTAATGTACACCTTTATGCAGCGTTAACCAATGCATTCGACACATTTATTATCATTCATTTTTGGTTGGTTGCTAGTTTTAGTTAGTTTTACACGACAAAGGGTTTAGATGACCATTATCAATTTTCTCGTCAAAATCCTGAGTTTTGTAGACTTAATTAAATCTAATGGACACTTTGTATTCACGAACACCTAGATTTTCCATTGTGAGCTTATTATTAGGTTGCTTGTGAGTATTTTTACATCAGTTTGTAGAAGGTCATCCGCGAGGGTGGTAAAAGATATTTGAAGACCATTTACAAGCATGGTAGAAGATATTGAAGGCCATTTGTAAGGATGGTATTAGATAGAATTCCATGGAATTAAAAGTCTGGTAGTAGATGAATTGAGCCGGAAAAGTCGGAGTTAAAGTTAAAAAGGCTGAAAATAGACCGAATTAGCCAGCTGGCCAGCCGGCTGGCACGAGCCAACACAACCTAGCATAGCCAGTGCTAGGGGTGGCTAGAATGGCCCGTGCCAGCCAACACGAGTCGTGCCATAGCCCTTTGGCACGGACTGCGTCGAACCATGCTGCCTGTGTTCCCAAATTCACTCCAACGGCTAAATACGGATGCGAACCGCACTGTTTAACACAGTCTTCTTCGTTTCAAGTTCTAAATGTGAAGAACAGCCCAGGGGTATGAAAAGTGATACGGCCCACATTGTTCAACTAAGCAAAAAGTCCTTCCAGCCGATGGGGCGAGCCAATCGACACGGGGTGCGCAATCAGAAGTTTAAAATTGTGCACTAGTCGGCTGCCTGTGCCAGATCGTGCGGCATGTGCTAGCACGAACCTACACAATCCGTGCTAGACCATGCGGCCCGTGCTAGTACAAGGCTGCATGAGCCGTGTCATTTTCCAAAAGTCGCATCAATTGCGAATGCTAGGGTTTTAGGCCTATTTTTTTGTCTTTTTCAAGGCCCAATTCCCTACTACACTTTTTAGACTTCCAAAGTATGCTTGATAGAGAAAGGATCTCTTTCTTCTCTGTAGAATAGTTTCTCTTCTTCTCTTTTTTTTCTCTTTTTTTTCCAAAGGCATTGAATCTAATGAAATACTTGGGTTCAATGTTTAGGGATTCGTTTATTTAATTGAAATTTGTATTTATGAATTAATGTTTGCTTTGTGAGATTCCTTAGATATACCTAATTCTATGTATTTATGATTATTATGTTGGCATGATCTTCATGTTCTTATTAATTGCATGATTTTCACTCTAAGACTGGTACACATTGTAGTCTACTTTCATATTGGCACAATTATTGATGTCCCCCGGGGAAGGAAACCTAGATTTGCTTGGGGTAACGATCGTCAGGAACCGTATGGGTATGTGCATGTGGGTTGTTAAGTCAACGTTACGATAGACCATACACTAGTCTTTACCAAAAAATTGCCCTGAAGGGTTACAGATAGAGATAGCTAAGTAGCTAATTAGGGTTAGAGTTGCAACCCTGGAGCCATCGATAAGGTGCTTCACCCCCTTTGCCCTTTTAGTCTTAGGGAGAGGCATTCGTGGTGTAGTGTCCGTGACGTAATTGTACGAGGGAGATTCAGATCTGCATAGCAGGCAGTGCCGTTGTTACACTCCTCTAATTACGGAGGCGGTGTCGATGGAAGATTACATGCGGAGGAAGTGTGGGCCATCAACCACACCACATGTCATAACACCAAAATAGGTTTTTAATTCTTATATGTGATGGAATCGAGAATCGAAACAACATTGATCATGTTACGCAAATACTCCCCAAGTGCTAGTTTGCATCATTTATTCTCTTGTTGATTTCATGATAATGGTTGTTAGCAGCCCCCCTCCCCCCAAAGCATGTTTGACCTATACTGACTATTCTTGATGCATCATCAGATTGACGACCCAATCGCGACTGTGTTTAGTTGACTCTTAGATACCTAACATCTCTGTGGACAACCCTGATCTTGCCACTATCTACCATTTTTGGTAGCATAGTAGTAGGAACGGAAGCAACAATATAAATTCTTATCTTTGACTCTTGGTCCCCTCTTGAGTTAATTAGTGGATCTCCCGTGATTCGTTTGACGACCCCTGGAGGGGGCGGGTCATGTATTGTAGTGGATAATGATTCCAAACATTATTCTTATAATACTCATATATGAACCTTTCTTATGTATTATTGTCAAACCCGCATATAGATTATGTAATAGAGATTGACTTTTGGTTATGGACTACAATTTAATAGTATTTTAGTAGTTCTTTGTAGTTATTATAAGTTTGTAATATGTTGGTGTATCGATGGTTGTGTGACAGGCTTCCATTTCGCTTTAGTTAACTATCATTTCATATTATTTATTGATTTTGATCGTGTGCTGATTCACCATCGGTCGAACCAAAACTGACTAAGCGACATCGACTTTGCCTTTGCATGAAAATAGGGAACACATGTCATTCCAACCAACGCCGGTCACCTTCACAACTGATCTTGGTCAACCACGACCACAATTAAAATATGACTAATGACAACTATGCTGTCAGTTGAATTGAGAGATGACCGTTATTGGTCATGGAACCGGTTTTTACCAACATCAGTTTTGCGTTCTGTAGTGACCGACATCAGTTATTACCGTTCCAATCGGCCATATAACACGTCGATCAATGTCGGTCCACTGTCAGTCATAATTTATTTATTTTGGTTATATTTAGAAAAATCCAAAGTAAAAAGTACTTTTTACTGTTTCGCTTTTTAACCGATTACTCAACAATTGAGATAAAAACTCTTATTTGTTGAGGTGAATTTTTTTAATTTATTAAACTTAGAATAATTGGAAATACTAGATAAAATTGTAATGTATTCTCTAAACTCTAAGGACGAATTCATCTTACTTATTAGCAATTGTTCCTAACAAATTAATACGATAGAAATACATAACTGAGTGGAGCAATAATGGTAACATGATCCTTTTTATTATTTCATTTCACCAATTCCATTTAAAATTGTTTACTTTAAAAATTATATAAAATTGCAAAAAAATATGTTATTGAATTCTCACAATGTTCTCTTTAATTTAAATAATTTTGAAATTGAACCCTTTGTTTTACTAAAATATACCTATTTTCACAATTATTTTCTACCACATCAGTTTTCCTAAAATGTTGTGATAAGAGTAAATATGTCAATTTTCATGGGATGGAAGACTATAATATAGGCTGAACGAATTGGTGGACCCTTGAACTTCTTCCATCGATCACATTTGGCCCATCAATTTTTTTAAATACTTTTGACCCCTCCACTTAAATAAATGCTAATTCGTGGCCCTTACGTTTGGTCAATCCGTTACAGGTGATGTTATCATAGTTGGTTTATAAATTTTCAATAAAATTGAGGGTAAAAAAGACTTTTCATATTTATTTTAATTACAATCCAACCCCTCCATACTCTACTTCTTCTTCGACGAGTCCCAACCACCTCCCGCTTCACCACTGCCTCCCTACTATTCTTCTTCTTAGGCAACACTTGGTTTTTCGATGGAGCCATAATGGAGTCCGGTAGATAGGAGTGTTGCGGCGGTGCCGAAGTTAGTTATGTCTGCATGGACTTGTTGCGACTCAAATTCACCTGAGCCTGGATGACGCTTAACGTCTCTAACGAAGGAGCGGTGGAGCTCGGCTGGATCGGCGATGCTGCGCGTTGAGAAACCTGAATGAGGGCGTTGTTCGGATCGACAGGAGGTGACGCTAGAATGGAGCTCGGTCGTGGTTATGGAAAAGGGGAGGGGAAGCCGGGAAGGAGTAAAAGAAAAGGGAAATGGAAATAAAAGGATGAGTGGTGGAGCTCGCTGGACCGGCGGCGCTGTGGGCTGAGATACCTGAATGGGTTGCTGCTCGGATTGGCGGGACGCAGCACTATAATGGAGCTCTGCCATGGAGATGAAAAGGGGAAGGGTTAAGAGAAAAGGGAAAATGGAAAGAAAAGGAAAAAGAAAAGGGAAAAGAGAAAAGAGAAATTAATATTTTGCCCTTAAAATTGACGTTTTGACTAACACTTGACGCTTTGGTCGGATGGAAGAGCCACGATTTAGCAGTTATGTTAGTTGAGAGACGAAAATTATTAAGAAAAATATATGGGATCAAAAGTGAACGATGGAGGGAGATCAAGGATCAAGTCGTTGGACTAGTATAGTATGAAGAATAATCACTGAGAAGAGAAATTAGATGAGAGAAACTAAGAAAATATACATTTTCATGTCGCTATTGGCGTCGAATGAATTCTTGTTGGTCAATACAGTACTGGCTTTATATTGGAGTATAATTTCTCATGGTAATGTTTCAACGGTTTTATCCTTCTAACTTTGTATAGGTCTACAATACGAAATGTACTATTCTTTTTAAATTAACTGAATTCAATTTATTTAAATTTAATATTTTGAATTTCATTTAATAAAATTTAATGTCACTATTTCTATTATTTTGTTATTTATTTAATTCAATTTTAACTCAGTTCAAATTATTGCAATTGATGCAAAAGGAATATGGAATATAGCTTCAAGGTCTTTGAACATTTGCAAACGAAAATTTAAAAATATTTTCTTTCTTTCCGCGAAAAATCTTGCACTCTAGCATAGACTTGTTTGACTTGTGATTATTCATTTTGGTGGACTTGAGATCAGATTTAACATTTCTGACAATAATTATTAAAAGAGGAGAAAGTAAACGCTAGTACATTATATTTTTGTAAACACTGTGTATATATTACTGTATTTTATAATGTCAGTTATTGTCCCTTGTTCATTAACACTACCCCACTTATTTTTTACTCTTAAATTTAGAAAAAAAGTAAAATTAGTGTTGGAGAATGCATTTAAATTATAAAAAGTAAAATGAGTGAACGAAAACAATCTGAAATCTACCAAAAAAAGGAATGAGCCAATATCAAAAATTCATTCCAAAAAGGAAATAGAGCTAATATTAGTGAATATAAACTTAGACTTATAAACTTAGACTTAATGAGGGAGTACAATATAAACTTAGACTTATTTTTAGACTTTATTCTTTAGAGTTTATCTGATATAATCTGAATTTGATTGAATTGAACTATACTGATTTGAACTGAACTAAAGTAATTTGAATGGAATTGAATTGAACTGAAAATAAGTTTACTAAAAATAGTATTAATATGATTAAATTAAACCAAATTTTATAAATTAAATTTTTATTGAGTTAAACTGAATTAAAATGCATATAACACCTGCATAAGAGGACCAAGTGCAATGGTATAGACCCATTGGGGTCTCTTACCAATTTTATATATTATTTTTCCTAATCTCTCTCTTCCATCTAACCTTAAGAGACAACCTAAGAGACACCTTTTTTTCCCACAATGGTAAGAGACTACTCAATACTATTCATGGACCTCACTTGATTTTCTCTATCATACTCATTAATTTTACCATTAATATTTAATCTAAATTAATTAATCCACCCAAAATAAGTTGAATGTCAAATTTAATAATATATTACAATATTTAAAATTGAATTTCATTTTTCAAAAATAATTTCATTTCATTTTTTCCAGAATTTTTTTGGACGAGAATGTCAATGAATTTCATTTTGGGCGAGAAACAATTTGGCCGAGAAGATTTCGAACTAAAAAAAATTGGCCAAGGAAAACAGTTTGGCCGAGAACATTTTGGTAAAAAGTTTGGCACATGGGCCCTGACCGTGTCAGTTCTTGGCTGACAACATGGGCTCTTGCCCAGCCTCTTAGCAAGAGCCTTTGGAGAGGTCTCTTATTAAGAGACTTCTCTAGATTCCCCCACTGTGGGAATTTTGGGACTCTAGAGTGGTCTCTTAAAATTAAGAGACCCCCACTGCACATGCCCTTAGACCATGTACAATGTTAAGCCCGCTTTGAGCCCGTTCAGTTCATTAAATAATCAATCTTTATCTTCCACCTCAGCAATTGAGCCCGCAACTAAATCACTCCATTTTTTCTACACAATGGTTGAGACCACTTCATGGGCCCCACTTGATTCTCTCTATCACACTCTTTATTTTTTCCTTTAATATTTAATTAAAATAAATTTACCTAACAAAATAAATTGAAATGTGAAATTTAATAATACACCTATAATTATTGAATTGGATTCGATTTTTCAAATTTAATTTTTCAAATTTATTTTATACAAAGTCTTGTTTTAGGCAGAGTAAAATTTAGGCAGGAGATTTTTGTGTAATTATAAGAAGTTATATTTGGGATGAGGTTTCTTCATAAATATGCTGGAAAATTCAAGGACAAACTGTGCAATTATCAAAATGTTATATATAATCAGATTTTTCATTTTTTCTCTTGCCGATGGAAACCTCTCGCCGATCAGAAACCGCCACCGGCTGACGATTTCCGGTGATTTTCTGCCGAATTTACACCGGAAATTCACCGATATCCGAAGGTCTTCTATGTCCACCAAAATTCTCTGCAATTCGACGCTGCGAAATCCTAGGCTCTGCAATTCGACGCAAATGATGCGTTTCTTATTCTTTTGATTCGCAGCGGCAGTTACCTGCGGAACACAATGAGGATGCGGCGGAACACAACGACGACCCGGCGGAAGACGATCTCCGAATTGCTGTTGTTCGAGCTTCACGAAGATCTTCTCCGATTTGATGAACCTTCTCCGATTTGCGATTCGATAAAGCTTCCAGCAACTCAGAGGCCTCCTTTGCTGGATCCGACTCTTCTGATGATGTCGCCGATGCAGAGCGCTGCTTCCATGAGGCTGAGGTTCGGCGTAGTAAGTAAAAAAGTGCAACAGAGTGACAGAGCTGGAAGAAGAGCGTGGCGGCGACATTGAAGACATTTTCGCCGATGCTGAATTCTGGATGAAGAGTGCGTGTGATTCACACGCTCTATTTGGAGAATATTACTCCATGCTTGTGAACTCTAAGCGCGACGTGACTCTTTGCCTTTGTTTTTGCTTCCGCGTGATTATTTTAACTTAGGCCCTGTCCAGTTTAGTTGAAACGGGCATGAGTTGAGTTGAGCTGAATTTATTAAGGTTGAGAAGAGTTGAGAAGAGTTAAGTTGAGTTGATTGGAGCTGAGATGAATTGAGAAGAGCTGAGAAGAGTTGAGGAGAGCTGGGGAGATTTGAGAAAAGCTGAGAAGAGTTGAGAAGAGCTGAATTGAACTTAAGTGAGTCAAACTGAAATGAATCAAATTAATTGAATGAAACTGAAATGAAAAAAACTGAACCGAACCAAATCGCACTAATTTGAACTGAATTGAACCAAGCTGCATCAAAATGAACCCAACTGAATAAAGCTGAAGTGAAATGAATCAAAATGAACTAAACTGAAGCAAACTGAAGT
>JAULKK010324978.1:8889-21208 GCA_032355705.1 Rubia peregrina | reverse complement strand
ACAAAAACCAAAAATGGTTATCTAAACCCCTTATGATGTAAACATACCTAAATCTAGCAATCTTCCAACAAAAAGATAACAAAAAAGATGTTAAATGCCTCAGAAAATACATGCATTTGACGTCACATCAACGCATGAAGTCGAGATTCTTTGGCCATCACCCTAGATGCGCCGTTTTGAAGATCACCCACCTAGTTTTTGTATACTATTTGATTTTACTCTCTAGGGGGATGAAAATTCAGTAGATATTCTCATGCAGTGTTTGGATGAGTTTGAGAACACCTCGGGTCTGGAAATTAACCCAGAGAAGTCAATGATGTTTGTTGTGGGAGTATCAGACAACCTTAAATTTACGGGTATTCCATGGGGGAGCTGCCGGTAAGATATCTGGGTATACCGCTAGATGCGAATCGTCTACAGGTTTCTCAATTTGGAAGCTTAATTTGAAATGTGAGAAAGACTATCTCTTCATGGAAGGGGCATACTTTATCTTATGTTGGGAGATTGGAGCTCCTGACGTCTATTGCTCATGGTGGAATGGGATACTGGATCCAGCATTTTTTTATACAAGGTGCTGTCATGAAGACACTTCAGAGGTTTTGCAGAGAGTTCTTGTGGGGAGCACCTAAGAAAATAAGGTTGGATGGCAGAAGGTGTGCTCACCGAATACAAACGGAGGACTTGGATTAAGGGATTTTGGGGTATGGAATAAAGCCTCTCTTGTACAGAAATTATGGGATTTTCATCAGAAAAAGGAAACACTGTGAGTTAAATAGGTACATTTTTAATACTTGAAGGAAAAGAGTATTTCAGATTATAAACCATTGAAATATGGTACCTCGGCTCACATGAAGCAAATATGCAGAATAATCAATTTTTTTATGATAAATAAGATAGCAGTGGGAAGAAATAGCACCCTTATAGCCATAATGAAGCTATGGAATGGAGGCAATGGTAAGGGATTCACAAGTTGCGCGTATAATGCCATCCACAAAGTTACTTGGCTAGGAGTGTATGAAGATGATGCCATCCACAAAGCTCCAAGGCTTCTTCAATTATCCATCCAGCGATCCGGTATGCCTACCGTCTTTTAAATCCTACAATTCTCTGTCAAGCGGATTTCAACAAGTGTTCTACAATTAATATGAAGCAATTTTGGGAATTTACATTGCATGATGATGGTGCCTCAAATCGGGTTGATGTATGGGTCCATGGTTGCATCGGATTTGCCAATAGGAAGTCAGAGCGCATTTGTGTTGGGGAATGATCAAGCTCTTGGCACAAGATCTTCATATCCACATTTCACCGAGCTTGGTGCTATTCGGTTGCCACCCCAAGGACAGCGTCTACACCATTTACTTTTTGGTGAAGGCAAAAATGTTGATACTCATCGAAGACCCCACGAAATTTACTTGTCTCGCCCATGAAGGAGATCCCTACATGACCCTTCCATTGGACCACCTAGTGGGTTTCCTAGAGTCATCCTCGGACTACCCCCCCTCCCGGGACACTACATAAAATCTTGAGTATTTTGTCGAGGATGCTTCTGAGGGCATGAATGACAACATGGATGGAATCCTTTCCATTCTCTCATTTTCCTCCGGCAATGACCCACTACCGGAATTAGTGGAGAACAGGAGGATAGAACAAGGAGACGCGGGAAGTGAAACGGTGGCGTGGGACCGTTAAGGTCCTAATTGTGAGCATTATGTATTCATCTTCCCTACTTTTTCTTTGATTATTTATATGCATTGGGGACATTTCATTATTCAAGTGGGGGGGATTTGGATGCTCATGTTTGCTCGTTTGTTTAATTTTAATTTTTGGTTTAAAAAATGAATCCCGCTAAGTTGTAAACCTGAGACGGAAACTTAGTCAAAAGTGAGAGGTCCGGATAGGTTTAAAGACAAAATGAGAGAAAATAAGAAAAATTGGTAAAAAAAATTATGCATCTCTTGATTTGTCTATTTGGTAGATTCTTTGTTAGAGTAAGCTAGTTTTACACTTGTATTGTATACCTCACCATTGATTGGTATGATGGTTGTTTAGATTATCTTAGGCTTTAGGATGTGAGAGTTTGAGAGATTATTATTTCTTGGGGGTTCGGGTAGTCTAGGAATAAGATGTTGGATGTTTTGGGAAAATGTTTGCAAGATAGTTTATGCTTAGGTATTTACTTGTTCTTGTTTACCCGAGGATGAGTAAAGGTTTAAGTGTGGGGGATTTGATGAGATGCAAAATTCATGTATTTTTTGAAGTATTTAGCATCTCTTTTGTCATCATTTTTTGAAAGATTACCAGATTTAGGTAGGTTTAGGGTTGGATGACCGCTTTTGGTTTTTCATATCTAAATCCTTATTTTCTTAACCTACTTTGAATATAATGGAATCATATCCTTACGAGTGATGTGCTCCTATCTTTTTAGCACAGTTGAAACTCATATTGTAATACATTAATATTTTATTAAAGAATAATGGATGCTTTTTTGGTAAGAATGTTAGGATGATGATTTAGGAGTCATGTCCTAAGTCACTAGTTTAAGGTGTTTTTGGAAGGTTTTTTATGATCATGTTCATGAAGGAAGATTCAAGAATGAAGATTCACAAGGAAAATAAGGGTTTAGAAGTGAAGTCCAATACAATTTGGTAGAAGAAAATTCTGGATTTGAAGAAGGAAGGTCGGTCGATCGAGCAATGACCGGCCGACCGATCGGCCTGGTGAAAAAGACCACGTGCGTGGCCCGAGCACTCAATCGTGCACCCGCTCGCCCTAAAGTGCAAGGGAGAAACAACTGTTGTTCCAGATTGAGCGGCCAACCCCTTCTTGAGCGCACACGCGCGCTGGGGTTCACGTGTGCTGGACTGGGCTTTTTAGTATGCGCACCCTGCTCTCATTTTGACTCTTTGTTGACAACAACTTGTACTATGAATATTCCTTATCTTATCTCCATCCCCAATTTTCCCTTGGCCTAAAATCACCTCCCTCAAACCTTAGTTCTTCATTTCTCTTCATTTTCTCTCTCTTTGTTTAAGTATGAATTTGCCCAGGCACGTTAGTATGATTTGTGTTAGATAAACTTATCAGTTGGGAGCAATTCATTGAAGCTTCCAAACCCATGTAGTGAGACTCTATTTCACTCATTCATGAGCATTTGATGTCAAGCATTTATTGTGCCATTAATGTTCATGTTTACTTCATTTATGTTATGATTTGTTTGAGAATATGAAATGTTTGTATTAGTAAGTGCTAAAAGTGTATAGTTTCTTCTCACCTTTGGCATGAAAATCCAAGAACATGGAATTAGACCTTGTTGTGGGTAAATGATGTTAATCTTTCTAGACGAGTGCGTTAATGTTGTTTGTTACCATATTTGTCCTAATGTAGCAATGAATATTGAATCTTAAATGTTGTTTGTTCTAGGTTTAGTCTAATAAATGCTTTGTTTTGTTAAATGATAGGCATTTGGTTTAATGCATGTAGTTGTTATCAAATCTATGGTTCTCCGTATATAATTCCATTGATGAAATACCTTTAGGCATTTTCTTTAAATTGCTTATCAATGAGGTTTGGAAATAGTCGTTGAACGTCTTTGCAAATTACTAACTAATAAGAAGTGAATGTTGATCTTTAAATGGAAGTGATAACATTCCCCACATGCAATTAATGTGAATGAATGAGCCTAGGATCTATATGGGTTTGGATGTGTGAATCAATTGCCCCCAAGACTTTGTTAATTGTGATTTTACCATTTTTTAGTAGCTTGTTGCATGATGGCATAATTATTTCACTTTGATAGTTGCGTTGTCTTTCAATTAAAAACTTAGAAAACCAACCAAACCCCCCCACACGGTTTACATGCTTTCTTATATATATCTGGTCTAGTATTTACCCTGAAATGTGTAAACCCTTAGGAAAATTCCTCTTCTTTGGACGATCCCGACTTGGCTTTATCTACTTAGTTGTAGCTAGGAAGCAATTGGGGCTTATAAATTTTATTTTTGATAGGTACGAAGATGACCTCCTACCCACTCAAAAATTTTCTTAACAAGATATAATCATACTCAAGCCCTTTACAAGTTCTAAACATGCAAATATCAAAAAATTCAAACGTCAAATTTCCAAATTTCTTGAAGTAGGTTTGACCTTGTACCTATGGTGGAGAATGGTGATGTCATATTCGATGGAGACATAGTTCCATTAGACAACTTCTCTCAACTTGAGTGATCACAATTGACTATGTAAGGTCGAAGAACAACATAGATGATCCCTTGACAAATGAGTTGAATCGAGAGATAGTTGAAACATCATCAAGAGGAATGAGACTAAAGTCCATTAAATGATGGGTTATGTACGTGGACACCCAACCTATGTGACTGGAGATCCCAAGATCTAGGTTCAAAGGGACAACTAAACTAAAAAGACCCATTGTGATCACTGTGGAGGGGGGGGGTCATACCTCCTGTCTTATTCCCATGATGAAGAAACACCGTGGGGATTGTTGGAAAATGATTGTAAAAAAGAGAGTTGAATGTCATCAAATTTTGGGTTTTATTTTGAGTTGGGCTCAAACTAAATTAGGGCCAGTGGGTATCGTTTTTGGATTCTTCTCTGCAAGTACTATAAAATTCACAACTTCAATTCTCATAACGGATAAAGGGTGAATGAGATATGAATGCTCAAAGAGTCACTCTTGGAATAGAAAGTTAGGCAGAAATACATTCGAATGTAATGAGTTTTTTTATGGTTTTTGACTGTTCAAAATGCTTATGGATTGTGTGGAACTCTCTAGAAAGGCCGAACAGTGTAACAATGATTCATGGAATCACGTGTGGAATCTTCATATGAAATTTAAATGCCCAGTTAATCATGCTAAGGAATATTTGAGATGTTATTATTGTTCCAGAATCTATTGAATATTTGTAAAATATTTGGTGGTTGAAGAATATTTTTTTCGGATTACGGGAATCACATCTTTCACCTTATCTTTCCATAGGGTCTATTAGACTACTATACATAGAGCCTCTATGTCAGACATAAACATTGCACCATTCTCAAGCTTCTCCTTTCTTCTAAACTTGAGTCTTATCTTCTTTCTTTCTCTGTTGCTGATAGTCCTTCGGGATTTGTGTGAATCCGAAGTAATTTTTAAAGGTTAATTATTTCTTTCGATAGTTTAATCCTAGGGAACGATATCCATGATGGGACTGTTTCAGCGATTATACTCGTTGCTCCATCAATATGTGATTTCTTAAAACTTGATTCTTAATTGTATTTTAATCTTTCCAATTGTACGCATGAATAATTAATAATTTTTTTATTATTCTTACTCATATGAAATTTCTCGTGTAATTTCGTTAGTTAATTTCCACATGTGTTTATTAATATATGTTCAACATACATGACTGTAACCAATTTCAATATATTTTTATTTCTTCATTTTGGTGTTTTTTCAAAATCCTTTTCCCCCAAAAATTGGAACCTTTGGTTATTTCAACTACATTTTACTAAGAATTGAAGCTTTTCCACGGGCTTTCTCCGTCTGATATTTCATCTCATTAGAAATCAAATGGTTTTCCCTTGTTTTTTTTGAAACGGTAGTAGCAATTTAACAGGCTCTTATAATAGCCGCCGGCCAATCTTGACGCTCAAGAAATTTCACAACTCCTTTCCTTCCTTATTCCGCAAGAAAATCACTACCGGACCAATTTAAATCAAGAATATCTCAGATAATGATGTTAAAATATTAAGTGCAAACATTGTGCATATAATGATATTAAAATATTGAGTGCAAATATTGTTCATACTTAGTACAGATAATGATATTAAAAATATTTATTGCAAATATTGTGCATATTAAAATACTCTCTTTTCTGAGCACATCCATCGTCCCACAATCATCAATGTTTTTACATCATTTCGTGTTGCAAGCTCAAATGAATGAGAAAATTATCAATACAAAATAAAAAAATACATTATCTAGTTGGTACAAATTCAAATGACACTACATAATTGAATACTTAACATGTCAAAATTTTAGTTTCAAGCCTCAATATTTTAATATATATAAGTAATTATGAACTGTGTTTAATTATCGATTTACTTTGTACGCACTTACATTCAAGGTGATACTAGTGTCTTTGAATATGTAGATTGGATTTGGTTGAACAATATATTAATTTTAATTTTTTTTGTGATTATTTTTTTTATCATTGGAACAAAGTAACTTGATTATTATTTCTAAGGCTTAATAAATTGTCCTTAATTTATTATTTCTAAGACCCTTACTACGTTAGACCTTGAAATAAAATATTTTTGTTTAGGAGCTTGTATTTATTTTTGCCCCTCTATGTATCATAATAGAAGAATAGATGAATTAGAATCAGGTTAAGAAAGAAAAAATCTTTCTGATTAGGTTTTGTATATATCCTTTTCCTTTTCCATATCTAATTCTATCTTGTATACCCTTTGTACTCACTATATATATGAATACACACAGTCAAAATTATTTGTGGGTTTTACATTCTATCATGGTATCAGTCAGATCTCTCTATATATTAGATGGCTTTTCCAAAAACAATTCTCTTTTTTCCCCCGATCTTCAGCTATCCCCACCAGCCTTTAACAGCCAATCTCTACCACTGCACAACTGGCTCGTCGGAATTGGCCGATTGGAAATCCTCCTCCTGCCGCTTGTGCCGCCATACGCCTCTTCACCGAATCACATGCGCAGCTGCCGTGTCTTTCATATGCCACCTATGATCTCATGTCGCACTAGCTGCTCCATCCTTGCACAACAGCTAAATCAGTCTTCCACTACCATTCATCAGTTTTCTGTGTGTTTGGTGCGATTTGATTTCTTTACTGTGCTTAGATCTATTCCCGATGACGACCATTATGCTACCTTCATTGATCAACTGCTGATCAACTGCATCACCATAGAGCTTGATGGTTCCAACTACTCTCACTAGAGTATTCAGGTTACGTCTTTGTATAGACTATAAAATTAATTGACTATGTGGATTGTTCAATTAAATGGCCTACCGCATATGCGATCTCGTCTTCCAAGAAACCCGATGTCAAGGCTTCTAAGGATGTTGATCTTCGTGTGGCTTGGATTCAGATAGAAAAGTTATTTCAAGCCACTTTTTTCATCCCAGAGTCATTTTGTAATGTCGACATTTGTCGGTATGATCACTGCTTCTCACGTATGAGATGCTTTAGCCACTAAATATTAGAAAAATTCTCGTGCTCATCGCCTTTATCTCTGTGATCGTTTATATGGAGTTCGTCAATAAAATTCAGTCTGTTCAGGAATATTATGCTCATTTTAAAGATATTCTTGTTGAATTACACGTTCTTGGTCATCCTCTTAATGATGTAGATATTGTTGTTGTGTTTTCCTGTGGCTTGAAGGATAAGCTTTCCCAGTTTTCTTTCCCTCAATTGGTGAAGTATCCCTTACCCCCTTTGTACACCATTGTCTCATATTCTAAGGCATTATAATTTTCACTCAAAGCTCGCTCGTCTATTTCTGGATCGGTAACCTCTGTTTTTACTACTTCTCAACAGGGATCCGAACAAGCTAACCGCGGCAGGAAAGGTTGCAATTTTGGGCGAGAGAGGGGCGACCGAGACCAAGGATGTGGCGGTGGGCGCAACCTATTGCCGGCCGACGGTGGCGTCCATTCACTGGGTGTGCGTCCCACATACGCCTGCCAGTGGTACCATTACCCCGGTCATCTTGCTTAATTTTGTTACAAGCTGTCACATGTTACTCGTGATGATGTTGTAAACTCCGCAGACCTAGCTCAACCACACTATTAGCAATTAAATTCAACTCCTGATTGGTATATAGATTTTGGTGCTACCAATCATATGACTGCCTTTGCTTCTGATCTAGCTGGCGTTGATCCTTATAACGGTAATCGTTGTGTTTATTTTGGAAATTGTTCTTCTGAATATTTCCCATGTTGGTAATTCCCGGATATTTAATTCCCTCACTTTATCTTAAGTCTTGGTTTTTCCAAATATCACCAAGAATTTACTGTCTATTGCCAAGTTAACAAGGGATCTAAATGTTGTTGTTTGTTTTGATGACACTTCTTTCACTATTCAGAACAAGGTTACCAAGGAGCTTGTGGGCCGAGGACACAATGAGGGAGGTATATACATTTTAGATTATGGTGCTGCTGCATTAGTTTCTTTTGTTAATTCCTGTAAAGCGGAGGCTTCATTTGAGCTATGGCATAGTCGGTTAGGACATGTTCCTATTTCTGTTATTTCATCTTTAAATAAAGCTGGTAGTTTGTCTGTTACTAGTTTGCTGCCCAAGCCTCATTTATGTACTTCTTGTGAGATGGCTAAAAGTAAGCGTTTTTAATAGTAATTTAAAATGCGCACCACGCATACTTGATTTAGTTCATTGTGACCTATGGGAATCCTTACATGTTCTCTCTCATGCCGGGTATCTTTATTATGTCATTTTTATTGATGATCAATCTTGGTTTACTTGGTTACATCCTCGGTGACATAAGTATGATTTTGTGGAGGTATATATGCAATTTGAAGCTTTTGTTGAGAATCAGTTTTCTACCACCATTAAAGTTTTTCAAAGTGATGGTGGAACTAATTTTGTGAATCATTGTATGCAAACTCATTTTGTGTCTAAGGGCATTCATCGTCAGCTTTCATGCCCTCATACTGCATAGAAAAATAATCGTGTAGAAAGGAAGCATCGTCATATTACTGAGACAGGTTTTTCGATGCACAATCACTCTGGTACTCATCATACATTTTGGTATAAAGCCCTTCCACAGCTGTCTATATCATTAATAGACTTCCCACTCTTGCTTTATCTGGTCAGTCTTCTTTCTCTATTATTTTTGGTACTCCCCTGAATACTCCAATTTTCATCCTTTTGGTTTCCGTGTTTACCCCTACTTGAAGCCTTATTCTGCCTACAAGCTGGCCCCCCGGAGTATTTTGTGTATATGTTTGGGAAACAGTTCACAGTACAAGGGTTATCGATGTCTTGATCCTCTCACAAGGAGAGAATACATCACTCGCCATGCTAGGTTTGATGAGTATTATTTTCCTTGTTCTCGTATTGGTACTGTTAAAGATTCTTCATCATTGGATGTTTCAGCTTTTTAGAGCCATCATCAGTTCCATCAAAGGTGTTTGAGCCATCTTACTCTTCGGAATCACCCTTTCTTTTAGTGAATTTAAATTTTTACATTTCATCAGAAGCACCTAGTTCTTCAGAAATTTCTGTCCGTCTGCCACAGGTTGACCAACATCGTGATAGACAGCACCAGCACCACAACAGAACAGATGGAACCGCCGACCACTGCACTGGTCACCTTGGCCGTGGACGCACCTCACACGCGCCGATGATCGTGTCTCCTGATGGTAGCATCACCATCTCTGCCGAGTCCAACCTACACTGTCCAATTACCATCATTCTCAAACTTAGGTTCCGATACTTTCTTGGGTTTCGCACCGATCACCTCAGGTTTCATGCCATTTCCAACTTCAGTTTCCTCTTTTCACGACATCCAATGGACACTTGTTCTCAAACTGGTTCTTTACAATACATGGATTTTTCTAATTATGATATTTCTAGTTTACTGTTTTATTTGCAATTCCGAGCCTCGTAGTCATTGTTCTGCAGTCAAGGATCCAGACTGGGTTGCTGGTATGGACTGTGAATTGGTCACTCTTCGCACTCAACACTTAGGAGTTGGTTCCACATCATCCCAATGTTAAGATTTTTTGCTCTAAATGGGTGTATCATTTAAAGTACAAATCTGATGTCTCACTTGATTTACATAAAGCCATGTTAGTTGCTCAAGGTTTCTCACAATTACCTGGTTTTGATTATAGTCATACTATTAGTCCGGTAGTGAAAACATCCACTATTCATACTGTTTTATTCATAGTTGTCACCAGAAATTTGCCTTTAAGACAACTTCGAAATTAAAAATGCATTTTAAATGGTGTTCCTGATTCCCCGGTTTACATGGAGCCGCCTGCCGGTTACAATGGTCCTATGCATCCTAATCATGCTTGTCATCTACGCAAGGTTATTTATGGATTGAAACAAGCACCTCATGCTTGGTTTCAACATTTTAGTACCTTTTTGGCTGGTCTGGGTTTTGTGCGCAGTTCTGCAGATACCTCCTTATTTGTATTCTCACAGGGTGCCTCTATACTCTTTTTGCTGGTTTATGTTGATAACATTATTCTCACCGGGAATTACGGTCATCTAATTCGGAAGTTTATTGATCTTGTTAATCAGGTATTCAATTTTATCGATCTTGGCACTTTACAGTGTTTCCTGGGATTGGAAGTTGTTTGTAATTCCAGTGGCTTATTCCTTAGACATGAAAGATATGCCATGTCCATTTTATTACGTGCCGCAATACAGAATTCGACACTAGTTGCTATTCAATTTGTAGCTTTTTCGCAACTTTCCTATTATTTTGGTAAGCCATTAAAAAATCCCACACTTTATTGTTCTTTGGTTGGTGCACCACAATATTTGTCCATTACGTGCCCCAATTTTCTTTCGTTGTGAACACGGTCAGTACTCAAATTTTGTGCAATGCCATGGTACTATGCATTATTGTCTTAAGTTTCGCAAGAATTCATCCACTTGTCCAATCTTGGGTTATTATGATACTGATTGGGCTCGTTGTATTGAGACTCGTAGGGCTACTTACGGTTATGCCATTTTTCTTGGTGGTAATATGGTTTCATGGAGTGCGAAGAAACAACCTACGGTCTCTTGTTCAAGTTCAGAATCATAATACATGGCAATGGCCAATACTGCTGTGGAACTAGCTTGGTTGATGAATTTACTTCGGGATTTTTGTGTCTCTTCATATGTGCCACCTATTTTGTTGTGTGATAATAATAATTCTCTCTTTATTCCTCATCATCCAATTTTGCATAAGAAATCCAAGTACATTGATATTGGTTATTATTTTGTGTATGAGATGGTGTCTTCTGGCAAGTACAAGGTTGCTCATATTCCTACGGATCAACAACTTTCAACATCTTTACATAGGGTTTACCTTGTCACATGTTTAGGAGCTCGCATTTAATTTTTGGTGAAAAACGTAAGGTCAGTCCTTTTTTCTCTTTTCTTTTCTCCTTTTCATTTGAAATTGGGTGGGTACTTTTTAGTCTCTAAAATCCTTCAAACATAACCCAATTGAAAGGTAATTACCACTCTCTTTTCATTACATATTTGTGGAAGAAAAAATGTTAATTTAATTGACACAAACATGGACCTGTTTGAAAGATTAACTTACACATTAATACACACCCACAAAAGGTAAATTTAAAAGTAAAAAAAGACCAAATGGAAAGGCATCAGGGTGAAATTGAGCTCTGTGTTTTTTTGAAACTCTCATTGTGAACTGAATTGGTAAAGTAAACTGCAGCATTTTAAGTTGTTTGTTAACTGTCAATTCAGAAGTTTAGATTCGAAGGCGCACGTATGAGGTTCTTTCTGGACCGCCTTCTTTGACATAAACTTAATAAACCTATTTTCTTCTCTATAGTAGTGAGCTTAATTTGATTTTCTTGATAAAAGGTGTCATTAACCACAGTGATTTTGTCATTAATTTCCCCAATCTCCATGAGTATCATTTGATTGGTCTTATTTACTGGAATCTTGTAAATTTAATTTCTTTATCATTGTGTGGGTTGCAGAAACATATTGGTATGAATAGTTCGTGTGTGACTGTTTGTATTTCAGTTTTTTGTAAAACTTTTGATTTAACTAGATTGGGAAAATTTGGTTGCATATACATAATTTCTCCAGCTTTCTGATTAGTGATTGCTGCATGTGTTAACTTTATCTAAATATAATAACCTCACCGTTTGAACTTATATACTGTAGTTATGACTGGGATTTCAGGTCTAATCAACCGGCTGAGCCCTATGAGAACATTTCCAATTATCCTAAGCTGGAGAATCCACAGGAGCTATTCGGATTCTATATTGCTTAATCCGATAATTGATGAGGTCTTTCCCAATCCTCTCGGGGATGATTCTGCAACTCATATTCCGCATGCATGTTTTGACCTTAAAAATAGAAATAAATTAATTTGTAGGCAACTGATTATTTTCTTGGCTTGATAGGCCAATTTGTGCAAATAGTGAACATATTAAGTGCATATTGTGTGCGTATCATGTGCATATTTTCTTTAATATCTTAAAATGTAATCACTAGTGGTAGGGGTTTTCATTAGGATCCCTAGTCCTTAAAGAACCAAATATACAGGCATTGAGTTCATTCTAATAAATA
>JAULKK010324968.1:0-11190 GCA_032355705.1 Rubia peregrina | reverse complement strand
ATCTGGCCTTTGTGCCTTTTCCTCTGAAACTTTTAAAGTTCAGGGTAGATCCTTTCATGGGTAGTCACTAGTCAGTCACGGTTTTGTTGCTTGGCAATTGTTCAGATTTTTCTCAAAATCGTTGTCTATTGATTTTCCGACCTTTTATTTCCCAGACAAAATTTTGGGAAAAACGTCTTTCCATAAGTATATTGAAAGATGAGATTTAATTAGAATAATAAAAGGTAAAATGTCTTAGTTGCAATATTAAAAATTTATTATGCATCATGTAATAGTTATAAAATTTATAACTCGGTTCATGCAACCAAAAAAATTTATCTTCATTTTTTCTAATTTACACTTTAAACCTTGGTGTTTCCATGACTTATGAAAATACCGTCTTTCAAGAGACGGACTCCTCCTCCAAATGTAATAATTTAAAACCACCATTATTCTACGGCCGTTAATCCGTTGTACATCTAACCTGCCATTGATAGATGATTTCCCCTCTTTAAATTTCTTCTCTTCTAACCTGCCTCTGATTCCTTGGATTTCTCTCCCTGATTGCCTTAAATTTCTCGGATTTTCCCAAATTTCCAGATTTCTTATCCCAAATCCGTACCACTCTTATCCCAATTTCTTCTCTCCCGACTTTCCCTCAGAGATTGCCTCAGATTTCTCCCCCACAAATCCCAAATTAATCCATTCACTGATGGAATCCCTTCCCCAGTCCTCACCGAAATTCTCTCCATTCCCAAGCGACCGCAATATTTCTCCGCCCCAGAAGACGTCGGCGAAGCGATGATGATGGAGAATTGGATGGAAGTCAGAATTAATACAGAAAGATTAATTTCAAAATATATTTTAGGAATATGGGTGTTGTTTATTAGTGGTATTGTTGGTTTATATGTTGGTGGTATGTATTGATGGGTATGGTTGTGGTGGTGTTTACTTATGGGCATGACGGTGAAGGTTCTGAAAATGATGTTTGTAAAATGATGGGCATGACGTCGGCGATCCTGAAATTTCCTGTGTTAGCGGCGGCGGGGGGTCTGAATCAATGAAGAAGTCCCCTCTTTTTTCTTTTTTATTTAAACAAATTTATGTTTTAAATTTAGTTCAAAATACATATTATGTTAAATACATTCAAATACAGGGCGTAATTAGAGGGTGTGATATAGCAATCCACTTCCTTTTTTGTATCTTATTTGCAAAAGAACGGAAAAAACTTGTATTCCGATCTTTGTCTTGGAGTCGGTGTTGTTGTGATTTTGTTTTCATTTAGCTTAATTTGTATCAGGAAATTGTTCCAATTCTTTTTCTGAAGTTAATAATCAGGGCTGCACGTTTGGTGTGATTCGTCAAAACCTCAATTATTTGATTTGTTTCGATAGATATTTTACTCTCTTTTCTATCCCTTGAAATCAGTTTAACAAATTTGAAGCACACAATTGAATTGTGGTTAATGTATTCAATTTATATTTATTCCAGTTTCCCTTTATCTTTTCTTTACACTCCATGGATTTCATCTAATAGTTTTGGAAGCAGAATATTTCCTGCCTATGTATATTGGCAATCAACAAACCATTTCTTTGAAATAATTTGTAAGAGAATCGGAGGATGATAGACTGATGATTAAAATATGTTTAACCTGAGATACTGGGTATAGATTTTGCTATTCAGCATGTGCAACTTTTCTGTCCATTCACCTCGAACTATATAAGGGCCTTTCCAATTTTTACACTAAGTAATTTTTTTTCCGACGAAGCACAAATCAACTGTTTTGCATTCATATTGTGCATTTTTCCATTGAGGTATATTGTTGACACTATCAAGTTCGTGATTGGTGTAGAATTTCATGAAAATCTCCTATATAGATCTATGGCAGTGGGGAAGCATTTGGTAGATTTAGAAAATTTACCTGGTTTTAGTTATACAGTTTCCGTTTTATAAAAAAATTCACAAAAATTCACTACCTTTTATTGAAAATTTATAAAAATAAATTTTCATAAATAAATAAAAATAGTACATGGCATATTTTCTAGATGATGGGCTTAATAGTGTAACCACTCGAAGATATGACAAACCCCAACAATTGTTGTTTTTAATTTAATTGTTTGAAAACCTCCATAATTGAGCCCCCAATCATTGTAAGGTTACATGATTGAAAGCATTGTAAGGTTACATGATTGAAATGAAGAGCCCCTAATCTATACAAAAATTTGGGTGTTCCCCTTACAATCTCCACCCCCTGTGTTAACTATACCTGAAGAGTTATATTGGATTTTTGATTTGTATGTGATTGATGAACTACTAATTTTTTATTATTATGGTAATTGCATCAATCATAGGGATTACTAAAGAAAAAGTATTATATGTCCACAATTGTTGTCTAAACCGTGGATAACTTTAAAACAATGGACTTGCATTACTGGTATCCTTAGTAGACTTAATAAAGATTTATTGTTGCCTGTGCTCCAAATCAGCTTTGGTCTCCATGATTGAACTAGTGATCTCCTCAGTTGGTATTTTCCTTGAGGCAGTACTGCTCTCCTTAGCCGACTTAAAATTGAGTTGCAAAAGAAGTTTCCCGTGCTCCAGACCGGCTTTGTTTTCCATGATTGAGTCTAGGTTTTGATTGTGATTTTTGGCTTTGGTGGAGGTGTAATGGGTGGGATATATCCATTTGTTACCAAATGAAGATCAAAGATGTCCGATGAGAAAGCAGGTTTAATCATTGAAGAGTAATACAATATCACTCTGATGCCTTTATAGGATTTTGTGCTGAAAATTTGATGCTATCGAATATGAATGAGTTTCTAGCTTTCCAGAGTGTCCAGTAAGTCATGGATAGGATGATGGTAGCTGTTAATTCAATCCGGACACCTAGAAAAATACCTTTGTGCGTGACGTGGATTCTATAAGCTGATTTGAAAGAGAATTCACCTGTAGGCTTAGGTTTCCAGATAATTCTATCCGGCCTCCACAGGTGGATTGTTGATTCCTACAAAAATTAATGTCATCGGTTAGAAAGGGTGAGATATGTGGATTGTAAGCCCTGTTGGAATTTCCACTAGAGTTTCAGGGAGTAGGTGTTAACGATGGTTTTAGATGATCTAAATCCTAGACCATTTTGACTTCTATCGGAGCACAGGGTATCCCATTTTCTCCATATTTTATTTGGTTTGCCATCTTTTTCACCCCAAAAGAACTTAGAAATTTTCTTTTATAACAGTTTGATCACCTGGATAAGGGCTTGTAGGATAGACCAGATATATTAGGGCATGAAGTATATGTAGGATTGCATTAATATCATTCCCCTCCCTGACTTAGCCACCTGTTATTCCAATTAGATAGCATGTTATCCATGCTTTCTAGTAAAGGCTGAAAGTAGACCTTTTAAACCCTACTTGTGAAGATGGGGTATCCTAGGTATTTGAAAGAAAAGGTACCATGTTTCATGCGTATGATGTTTCTAAAATGCCTAAATGATGTATGGTATCTAACTCCTCGTCCAAAAGATATAAATGTTATTGGCACCAAGTGGATTTTCAAGAAAAGTCTGATGTTGATGGTCAGATTACTCGAAATAAAAAAAAACTGGTGGCTCAAGTATACACTCAAGTAGAAGGAATTGATTTTGATGAAACATTTTCACCAATTGCCAGGTTAGAATCTATTCGGATCTTACTTGCTATTTCTTGCACTATTAACTCTACCTTGTACCAGATGGATGTCAAAAGTGCTTTTCTGAATGGAGTAGTGAATGAAGAAGTATATATCAAGCAACCTAAAGGTTTTGAAGATCCACACCATTCACATCATGTCTACAGACTCAAAAAGGCACTGTATGGTTTAAAGCAGGCACCTAGAGCATGGTATGAACGACTGACTAACTTTCTCATTGAGAAAGGTTTTCGTCAAAGGGGAGTAGACCGCACTTTATTTGTGCTGGATAAATAATCAAAAAAATTGATTGCTCAAATTTATATTGATGATATTGTGTTTAGCTCTACCTCAAAATCTATGGTGTAGGATTTTGTCACTCTAATGCAGGATGAATTTGAGATGAGCATGGTTGGTGAGCTCACTTATTTTTTTTGGACTTCAAGTGAAGCAAGAAAAGAATGGATTATTCATCAATCAGAGTAAGTATGCTATGACCTTAGTGAAATAATTTGGCTTGAGCAATTCTCGTGCAGTTCAAACTCCAATGGGGTTTACAGACAAATTGGTGAAGGATGAGAAATGGATTGCAGTTGATCAAAATTTGTACAGAAGTATGATTGGGAGCTTACTGTATCTTACAGCCAGTCGACCAGACATATATGTTTCAGTGTAGGGGTATGTGCTAGATTTTAGGTCAATCTAAAGGAATCACATCTGACTGCAGTCAAAAGAATTATTCGATATATGAGTGAGACTTCTGAGTATGGAATATGGTATTCTAAGAATCAAGACTCAATTCCTATTGGCTATAGTGATTCAGATTGGGCTGGTAATGTAGATGATCGCAAAAGCACAACAAGTTGTTGTTTCTTTATTGGCACGAATTTGGTTTCTTTGTACAGTAAGAAAAAAATATATATTTCTTTGTCATCTGCTGAAACTGAATATCTTGCTGCTGGAAGTTGTTGTGTACAACTATTATGGTTGAAACAAATATTGAAAGATTATGGTATTCATCAAGGGCCTCTGAAGATTTTACGTGACAATAAAAGTGATATTGATATCTCTAAGAATCCAGTCCAGCATTCTCGAACTAAGTACATTGATATACGACACCATTTTATTCGAGATCTTGTGGAAAAGAAGGAATTCATGGTGGCCTATGTTCCAACATTAAATCAATTTGCTGAAATTTTTACAAAACCACTAGATTCAGCCACATTTGAGCTTCTCATGCAACACTTAGGTGTGTGACATATTTGAGGTATTTTATTTACAAGCTTTTATTTAGCTTTACATTTTTTTCTTGGTTGTGTACTACAAAATTCAAAAACACAAAAAAAATAGAAAGAAGAAAAGAGCAAAAATATGTAAGGGATGTACATGTTGGAATATGGGAAGTTGAATCGGAGGAGAGAGAATGACTTGATTGAGTTTGACGGCTGGAAGTAATTATAGTCTTGGAAAAAGAAAAAACTGGTACGGTTATTGATTAAAGGAAAGTAAAATTTTCACCTTCCAACTTTTCCCTAGTTTTCTCTTTTATGCAACCTCCCCCTCTTCCGATTTCCTTGGCTACATGATACTGTGCTCAAATTTCTTGGTCTAAAACCCTACAGTGGAAAGGAATAATTTGTTCCGAACCAATATACTCTTTCTAGCCCCAGTTCAAAAATTCATCTACCCTCAAGACTAAAGATGGAAAGAAGCGAAGATTTCAAGAAGTTGTTCGGAGAACCTGAGCAGAGGCTAAGCCTGATAGAGAGCAACATGCTTGAGCCCTGGGATGAAGTTCAAGAACTAGGGGTTGAAGTTGTACGTTCACCACCTGTTCAGCCGGTACAAGATCAGTCTCTACCAGTCAAAATTAAGGTATTCTGGGATAAATATTTTACTTTTAATGGGCAGAGTTTTAAGTCCCTTGATGACTGTACGGGGTATTATTTAAAGCATAAGAAATGGGTAGACCTAAGGGGGTATAAGACTTTGTCCGCAAAGATAAATGGCTATGACTTAAGCCATATGCTAAAGGGAATAATATGGGACATTAGATATATGGATGATTGGAACCCTAGACTAACAGAATTTGCATACATAGAGTATGAAGGTAGAAAATTAATGTGCATGTACTCTAGGACATCTGGGCCTAGAAAAATCAGATTAAGGAGAATTAATGAGTGGCCAGAGGAACTGAGTGTGCTAAGCTCTGCAAGTTACAAGACTGTGCAGATTTATAATCCTGTTATTCATGAGAATTTAGAAAGGATGAGGAACATGCCCCTACCTGTGATAGAAATTATTGATGATTATGAGGAAGATGCTGTGGAAATGGAGATTGATGAAACAGAGAAAATGGGAGAAACTGATGTTCAAACATCGGTACCTAATAAAGACCAAGACGTGGGTGAAGGATCACTCAATGTTCCAACACAAGAAGAAGAAAATGTACATGATTGTGTTGATGAACCTGGATTAGGAGATCGGGTTAGTGAAAATGTTGAGACCCCTGAGATGGAGACATGGGGAGAAGAGTTTGCAGCTGATGATTTTGATGCTGATGATGTTCCAACATCACATCAACATTTTGTTGAGGAAGAGGATATCGAGGTTGAAGAACCTGGCCTTGATGATGTTCCAACATCATGCCATAAGCAAGTTGAAGAGGCTGTTGAAGAGAGTGATATTCTAACAAAGGAACACACTGAGACTGAAGGAGATACAGAAACTCAAGTTCCAACACAAGAAGTCCCTACAGTAGACCTGGTGTATACTAGTGATAAAGTCTTAGATGAGTATGTGCAGTCAAGGCATAGAAGATCCAAGAGGAAAGTGGTTGAGGCTACAAAAGGGTCAAGTCAGCCTAAAAAGAAAAAGAAAGGAGTGAAGAAGGAAGTAGGAAAAAGATCCAGGAGAGCTCCATCAGCAAGAGATGCTTTAAATGATGATTTTTTTTCCAATGAGACATGTTAAGAGAGCTGGGATGTGATCAATGGGAGGAATATCATCTCATAAAGGTCATTGGACTTGGAGACTTATTAGGCTAGTGGCTTTACAACCTTCTTAATGTACTTTGGATATTCCACTGCTGCTAAAATCTACAAGGGCTACAATAAGAAGATGGTCCAGAAGTTTTATGCCAATGTCATGGCAGAAAACCTGGATATCGAGTCTGACTGGTATGGGTGGACATATATATTGGGCAAAGTGATCAGCTTCTCGGCTGAGAAGATCAATAACATTCTTGGTCTGACCACTCCTGAGTTTACTGGACCATATGTAGAAGACCTGGAACTGAAAAATGATGAAATTCTGTATTAGATCTCTGGAGGGATGGTTTCCCAATGGCCTGCACAAGGCAATGCTTCCATGTCAAATCTTACCAGCAGGTATTTCTGTTTCTCCCAAATAGCTATAAATTGATGGTTACCGTCCACAAACACCTCTGCTCTGACTGGAGAAATAACTAAGTTGCTGTATTGCATTGGGAATTTTAGGTTGTATCTTCCTGAAAGAAAAATTCTCTTACACATCTTTGTGTCATTACAGCTTTGGAAAAAGTAGGAAAGGTTGCAGTGAAGGAGGATGATGTGTATGCTCATCTCAACCTTGTGAAGGCAAAGTCCAAGACCTTTTCTACAAAGAAGATAAATGATTTGCCCTGGAAGAACTGTGAAGTTGGTAGCTGTTCGAGTGAAGCTGTGAAGAAGGTAAAGAATGCCAAGAATATTATGGTTCAAGCCAAGATTGGAGCTCTGAAAGTACAGCTTGCTGCTCTTGAAGCTGAAATTACCCAGCTAGAAGCAGAGACTGCAGAATGAAGATTGTTGACTGAAATTAAATATTTTCTTGCAATTTATAAATTTTTATGAATTTGAAAATTATTGTGTCCCCAAGGGGGAGTATTTTTGGATTGGAATTTTTGGTTTCTGATTTTCTGTAACTCTGGATATTGTTCTTAGGCCCAGCTAGAAGCTAGGGCATTATGAAATTCTTGGTTCGATATTATTTCTGTTGATTATGGCTTTGTAGAATGTGTTCTTATTCTTGGATTTTTGACAATCAGTTGGACGGATGTTCCAACAAGGGTAAAAAATTCTTTTGATATTGTGTTGCTTTATGACTGTCTAGTTGATGTTCAAACATGGGTGTTGAGGAGTATTGCTTGGAGCTGTAGAATTTAGGGGGAGCTAAATTTGTTTGATTTTAGGTTCCAATATCCACATTGATCTGATTGTTCTATTTGCATAATTGACATTTTGAAAATCTAAAAAGGTTGATGGGTCCACAAACTGTCAAAGGGAGGAGATTGTAAAGTCCAGATTTGTTAATTGACAATTAGTAAAAGTAATGCAAATATGGAATGTTGTGTTGTAACATCAATTATGGTATGATATGCGAGAAAAGGAAGTTCGATGTTGAAATCCGAGAAACATATATTTTGTCCAGTTGTGTTTGATTGCATAATATATCAATTCCTATATGTATGGGATTAGATTAGATTTATGGAATATGGATTGACATGTAATTTTAGCTAGGGCTAAGATATGGGTGAAATATTCTACTTCCTTACTTTAAGGGATTAGATTTGGTAATTTCTATCTCCAAGGGATTTGATTGTTATCAGAATATTATGTGGAGAAGGAATTCTATTTCGCATAGAACTCGATACATGTGATGGTATGTATAGATGGACATTCAGGCTGAACTACTTACAGATTTAATTGAAGAAAATTTGCATTCAGGTTTTCATATATCAAGAGTAGCCGAGAGCTTATATTTGTGTTTCAACATGATCAAAACTCTTTTTTGAATATAAGTTCATATTAGACGCCTTAGTTCCTCGGGAGGAGAAGATCCATCATCGATGAGTATCGAGGTCAGAGGGAGTCGGATCAAGGCGGATCGATAGCAAGAGGAGCTTGCAAAATCCACACGTTGTAATTAGAGAAGATAAGTATAGTTGTATGGAGTACATTGTACTCTATCTTTCTGTTTATTGGATTTATTCTAAATTGGGCTAGGCCACGCAGACATAGGTGAATTTCACCAAATGGCGTAACCAAGTCTGTGCGTCTCTGTTATTATTTTTACATACTTGGTTAAATAAATATTGTTGGAACTTAGTTGTGATAATTAACGAATTTAGGTAAAACCAAATTCAACCACCAATCACCAAACAACCTAAATACCCTAGGGACAATATATCACAGAGCAGGAGAAGTCACCATCTTAGGCCGAGGCGCTGCCACCGGAAAGAGCAATGTAATGGATTCCACCGTCTGATTCCTCAGTCTCCGCACCTCCTCTGAATCTCACGCCTCCATCTTCGTGCCGACGACTACCGTCTCCGCGCCGACCACTCCATCCTACGCTGACCACCTTCACTGCCACTGCTGGAGAAATCAGAAAATGAAGAAACAATAAATCAGAATCAATGGGGAAGAAAGAAGAATGTAGAAGAAGAAAGGGCATTTACACAAGAAGATTTACAACGGCGGGAGAATGAAGAGGAAAGAAGAAAAAAGAAGAGAGGTTTCTTAATTTTAATTTTTTAGTCAAGGGAAAATTGTCTTTACCAGAATCCGGCCAAATAAATGTTGACTAAAAAGTCAGCCAAATCAAGGGTTATTTTGACAATTTTTGAGATTGCAAGATTATATTGGCACTTTTAACCTAAAATCAGGGTTATTTTAGCACTTAACTCTGTGTAATAATTTTAAAATTAAAGATAATGATGACATGCTCTTACAAAATGAGTACGACAAATAATCAGATACTTATAGACATGATTTTTTATGATTTGTAAAAAATTAATATTTATAACTTTTAAATATTTAGTAAACTAATTTTTCTAAATTATATATTATACTAAATAAATATAAATTTTATTAATATATATTTAAATCATAAAAATATAAGTATTTAAAGATTTTTTAATATTTAACCTCGAGCCTCTCAATATCAGGAACGGTGCTGATGGTTGGATTTCGGAAGTCATACAAGTGCAAATAACTCTAAATTTTGAAAGTGCATAAATAAATTTATAAAATGTGAAAGTGCAAATCTAATCCTATGTTTTAGAGAAATGGTGCAGTTATACCCAAATTGCACTATTCCGGCATTGACCAAAGAAATTTAGGCATTGACCTAACCTAAAAAGACAAAAATACCCCTAGGTTTAAAACTAAAAATTTAATGACCATTATACTCATAGGCTTTGATGCCGGTCAATGCCAGTCAATGCCGGTCAACTTTGGTCAATGCTGGACCACTGTCGATTGATGGTGGCCGGGTTAGATCAGTACTTTTATTAATAAAACAAGGTTAGATTAGCACTTTAGTAACAAATATAAGGTTAAATTAGCACTTCTCTAAAAAAAATAGGGTCAGATTGACACTATCATAAAAACATTTTTTTAGGAGAGTACACTCCAATATGCCTTCATTACAACTTCATTTTTAAAAATAAAAAATAAGGTAGATTTCATTAATCATTGGTAAAGTAAAATTTCATAATCTAATGGATGATAAATATATTTATAATTTGTATGTTAACTAATTAATTTACAATACTCCCTCTATCTCTGATAAATTGACACATTTTGACTTTTGAAAATCCTGAATCAATTTTCAACTACTTCAATTTCTTTATTCACGTGTGTTAAAAAATCTAAAAAATAATAATTTAAAGAGCAAATGACTTTTGTGACCCCTTAACTATCACGATCGTCCACATGCCGCTCAATTTTTTGAATATTTTTAACCCCTCAACTTACAAAATTGATGAATTGTGGCCACTACGTCAGGTCAAACCGTCAACCTATATTTTTAACTTAATTTTAAAGGTAAAAGTAACATTTTCCATTTTCCATTTCCCTTTTCCCTTTTCCTTTTTCAATTTTTCCCTTTTCTCTTTCACCTCCCCCTTCCGCCGCCTGCCTCCCCTGCCTCTTCCTCTTTTCCGCCGCCCACACCTGCACCATCTGGTTTACCCTAAGGCCGTTGAATGCAACCACATCTTTCTAATCGTCATTGAGCACATAAGATGCACTACTGATAGCGACATTCCATCTTCTCCGGTTTACATGGTGACTTGCTTGCTGGGCTCATGATGAGCACGACTATGTAATTGTACTGGCACCAGATATTTTCTCTGAGAAATCGGTCTTGTTCAGGAGTCAGAAATATGTTTCAACCCATGCAATGGGAATATCGATGCGATTCTGCTACCTCTTAATATCGCTCATCTGGATAGCGTTTGGTATAACCAAAACTGCCCTAAATTTCTCCTCTCCAACCACTCGATTTTTCCCCTGCAATCTTCTTCCTTACATCCTCAGGTAGCGGTGAAAAGGGGGAGGGGAGGGTGGTGGGCGGCAGAAAGGGGGAAGGGGAAAGTAGAGGTGTCAATTGGGCGGGATTGGGAAGAAATGGGATGGGAAGAAATGGGATTGGGAAGAAATGGGATCGGGTATTAAATACCCATTAGCTTTTTGGGATTGGATGGGATGGGAATTGATTTTATTAATGGGAAATTTGATC
>JAULKK010324959.1:0-11190 GCA_032355705.1 Rubia peregrina | reverse complement strand
CATACAACTATACTTATCTTCTAATTACAAAGTGTGGATTTTGCAAGCTCCCCTTGCTACCGATCCGCCTTGATCAGACTTCCTCTGACCTCGAAACTCGTCGATGTTGGATTTTCTCCCCCCGAGGAATTAAGGCATACGTTCTGAACTTTGATGCAACATGTCACGTATGTTGGAACATATAAATTCTGGCTCTCGCAAAGGCTCTCGAAAGATAGAAATAAGATGTGCAGATTTTCTCATTTTTAAATTCGTATGTATTGCAATCGTATAATGTCCTCTATTTATAGTCCATTTGCAGATTGGAATTTCTCTATAATTATCTCCACAATATTCCTATTCCTTATATGCTTTTGAAGCATATCCAAATCTCATAAATAAAAGGATTTTCCTTACCTCAAATATCCCACAATATTTCATAAATCCAATTCCATAAATATAAGGATTTTCCATAATTTCATCATGCTTCTACATGACTGTATTAAATATTTCATAATCTCCAATTTCCATAAACTAATATCGGGGCATTATATAGCTCGCCAATTCTATACTTCGACAGTATGTTCCAACATGGAACGTTTTTCTTATTTATCATAAGTTCACAAATACCAACATATTAATCCATGAGATCCCCATGAGTGTACAGGATTGATATAAAAACACAATATACTCCACTTTGGTGGTGCAAATGGTTACGACTTTATCAGCCTCAAAGAGACAAAAGTCTCTTAATGACCAACTTTTTAGTTTTATTACCTTATAATTATTGCGTGTGGAACTGTGGATGCTGATCTTGAGATTGGGGAATGATGAGTTTTACAGCCTTGTATGACGTGAACATAAAATGGAGGAGCATGCAATTTTTGTTAGTCGGAAAAGAAAAGGCAGAAGTATAAAAAGGCTGAATTGCTTTCCCTTTTTGTCAAGTACTACTAGTATATACTATTCCATCTGTTATTATTTTTATTTTATATTATATATTTTCACAATTGACATACAGCTAAGGTGCGCAGTACTTTCTCCATCCCTCAAAATTTTCCTTTTCTTTTATTGTTTAAGAATAATTTAAAATTTTAATATCTTTAGTTAAATCTAATAAAAATATTATAAAAAATATTTAAAAAATATTATTAAAAAATTTAAAATTGTGTGTTAAGAAGAATGTAATAAAAATTATATTGTAGTATTTATACTTATATTAATAATTTTTTACAATTTAAACAACATCAACTTTATTAATGAATAGTGAATAAAGGGGAAACGGGTTAGTATATATGCTAATTAAATCTTAAGATATACGATATTTTATTAATTTATGAACAATCATCGTACTTTTTAATTTAAATATTATATTTTTAATTTAAGTATTAATTTTTTATTCATATAATGTACAATATAGGTTAAACATGCAATAAGACATCTTTAAATATGAAAATATAAGAAATATTTTTTAACTTTTTAAAAATTGCAGTGTTTAAGTTAAAAAGTACAATAGTTTTTATAACTTAATAAAGAACGTTGTTCAGAGTCCTTCTCTAATATGAGGAAGTTTCATGAAAGGTGGTCCGTCCATAAATTTATGTACATGTCACTTAATTTTTTAAACTTAAATCCAATATCTTTTTTAAGTTTAAATATTGTATTTTACTAGCATAGTATCATCGCGTGTTGTGCTATATTATTAATTAAAATATTAGCATTAAGTTTTTTGCGCACACTGTGTCTTACATTTAAATAGAAAACAAATAATTTAATTTAAAATTTTAAAGTTTAACCATCTTAAAAAACTATATGAGATAGTTAGAAATCGTTAAATATTGAATAAGATAGAATTTGAATATTTTTTTATAATTTTCATTCAAATTATTGAAAAAGTAATTATTTTTATAATTTTCATTCAAATTATTGACATTCATTTTAGGCAAAGTCTTGGGAAAGACCGTCTTTCCATAACCTTATGGAAAGATGGGGTTTAATTACAATAATAAAAGGTAAAAGGTCTAACTTGCAATATCAAAGTTTTATTATACAACATGTAGTAGTCATAAAGTTTATAATCCGATTCATATAACTCGAAAATTTTATCTTAATTTGTTCTAATTTACACTTTAAACCTTGGTCTTTCCATAACTTATGGAAATTGAAAGACCGTCTTTCAAGAGACGCACTCTTATATTTATAACTATTAAAAATTATTTCATAAATTCGAAAATATTATTCTTTAAATATTACAATATCTAGTTAATAATTTATTATGTAAAATATACTATTTATATTTGTTATTAAAATAATATTTAAAGAGTTGAAGTGTTTGATTGGGTTGCGTCATTGATAAACCTTTAGAAAGAAATAAAATGGTCGAATGAGAAGTTGGGTAAGTGATGAGAAATATAATATTTAATTAAAATTTTTAATTGGGTTGGATCACGAATAAACATGGTCTTAGACCCAATCCAGACCCGCCCACGATCATCCCTGACCCTAATCACATCTCCTAAAATGTTGTGCCAAATAGTTTGGATGTAAATAACCCTTTCCCTTCCGACTGCACCTGACGTTTCCCTCTTTACGCCGCCGTGGAGAAATTCCAAACCCCATCTAACAATTCCGTCATCGGTGTAACGACTTCTCCTCGGTTTCTTCTCACATTTCTGGAATGGGGAAGAACGAGTTCCTGACGCCAAAGGCAATCGCGAACCGAATCAAAGCGAAAGGACTGCAAAAACTGCGGTGGTACTGCCAGATGTGTCAGAAGCAGTGCCGTGACGAGAACGGCTTCAAGTGCCATTGCATGAGCGAGTCCCACCAGCGGCAGATGCAAATCTTTGGCGAGAACGCCAACCGCATCGTTGGCGGTTACTCCGAGGAGTTCGAGGCGTTGTTTATGGAGCACATGAAGCGGAGCCACCGCTTCAGCCGCGTCGCCGCCACCGTAGTCTACAACGAGTACATCTCCGACCGCCATCATGTTCATATGAATTCCACCCAGTGGGCCACCCTGACGGAGTTTGTTAAGTATTTGGGGAAAACTGGCAAGTGTAAAGTTGATGAGACGCCCAAAGGCTGGTTTATTACTTACATTGATCGTGATTCGGAGACCTTGTTTAAGGAGAAGCTGAAGAATAAGAGGGCTCGGTCGGATTTAGCTGATGAGGAGAGGCAGGAGAGAGAGATTAAACGACAGATTGAGCGTGCTGAGCAGTTTATGCCTGTTGGGAATGGGGAGGAGGAGGTTCAGGAGAAGAAGTTGTTTGAGAAGGCTGAAAATGAGAGAATTAAGCTGAGTTTGGGTGCTAAAGTTAGCATTTTGAAGGATAGGCCCGAGAGCTCAAGAGCTGGTGTCTTCGAGGATGAGGAGGAGAATGGGAAAAGGGACAAGGGCAAGAGTGGTGGTGGTGTTGGTGGGAAGTCAGCATTGGATGAGCTGATGAGGGAAGAGGAGAAGGCGAAAGAGCGGAGTAATAGGAAGGATTATTGGCTGTGGGAAGGGATTGTTGTTAAGGTGATGAGCAAGGCTCTTGCTGAGAAGGGGTATTATAAGCAGAAAGGGGTAGTTAGGAAGGTGATTGATAAGTATGTAGGGGAGATCGAAATGCTTGAAAGTAAACACGTGTTGAGAGTTGATCAGGAGGAGCTTGAGACTGTGATTCCTCAGATTGGAGGACTTGTGAAAATAGTGAATGGAGCTTATCGCGGATCGAATGCTAGACTGCTTGCTATTGATACTGAGAAGTTCTGTGCAAAGGTGCAGATTGAGAAAGGAATATATGATGGCCGGATTCTTAAAGCAGTTGAATACGAAGATATCTGTAAACTGGCATAGTCAGTTTTTATGTCTTGATATGTAGTTGTGATCAATTCATAGATGTTGGAAGCTGTCTTCTTTTCTGCGTTTGATTGCAACGCAAGATGCTGGTTGATTATCTTATCTATTTGTACCCATAAATGATGTATACATTACCTGATGATCAGTTGGATGTTGAAGTTTCAGTTGCCTCAATCTTGCAATCTTTTATTTTCTTCAGCATATGCGTTTTTTTAAAATAGGTTGTTTCTAGAGTCTTAGTGATTGTCAGTAGGAAATATAGAGAGTATTGCTCAATCTGAATTCGGTTTGTAGAACGTTACTGACTCAAATACTGCGTCTCTTGCTATTTTCGGATTGGGTATATAGTTTCGGATGTCTTATTCCTAAATCTAATACTATCTTGTTCCACATAGTAGTGACACAAGAACTCATTTATTTTCTATCTTGCGACCACCCCTTTCTAATTATGTTATCATTTGTTTTGAAGATGTTTTGGTTGATTTCATAGGTGTGAGATGCTCCCAATCTTTTGACAAGAGCAGGCTTCTCCCTTCCCAGTGTTGATGTGGAAGAGTACACTGTTAGTTGTAAAAGCTGTAAGCACCTTTATCTTTATTGATTGTCTTGTGAGATGGATCTATAGATGGCTTTCATTTTGGATGAATATTTTCTTTAAAATACATTCAACGTCAAGTTGACAAACATATATTTGTGCACTTCTATGTTTCATGGTTGATGCAACAAAATTTAACAGAAGGGAAAAAATATCAAGTAAAAATGGCTGTTTACCTAAAACCACCACCACGAAGCCTGTATTCAACAAATTGTATTTCACCCTGTTAATTTACACTTCTGTTTGAGAAACTGTAATTCAGCCTCTCCTGCGAAATCGGCCTGTCTTCTAGTTGTAGCTTCTTGCTTTTGCAAGTATAAGTTCTTGGGATATGTGCTAACCTTCTCTTGTGCCTGAATCATCAAAACCTTGACAGCTTGGGCCAGTGCCAGTATGCCATAAAGTTTTCTTTTAAAGGGCTATGACGGAGGGTTAACCGCTGAAATAAGTCAAGTTCTTGTACATCCCCAATAATCTGTTGCCTATTTTTTCTTACCATTTCTCTTCTTCAATTTCCAGTCATGTTTTAGACTCACACCACGCATTGTTAAACTTCAATGACTTCCCTTTAGTTGCCGCTTCTCCGTTTGGGAGATTAGGGGACAGTGATCAGAAAAGTCTTAAGATGTTATTCAGCATTCATGAGTTTAGCAGCTTGTTTGAACATAATTGGTTGATCAAGGCCCTGTCTGTCCAATTGAAAATTTTGTTTTTCCTCAATTGCATATCAGTTCAAATAAAGTTAGGTTCTTAGGTCTGTGGTTCAAGGAGAGTGTTCTGAGAGATGATTTCTCTGTCCTGAATTTCATTTTCCTGAATTTTAGCAGTATATACTTTTTAACACTTTCAGCACAGCCAGACAAAGTTGGAGTCGATGCTGTGATTTTCCTTTTGCAGTCGTTACCTCTGTTGCTAGAGCCTTGCAAAACTACACTGAATTAGGTTCAATTCAAACTAAGCTGCCTGATTCATAACTCTGTGTTTCTGCTTAATAGAGGGTGCTTAGGCAAGACTTCCTAGAATTTCATTTTAAAGAGAACCCTAGCATGCTGCAACTTTTTTGTTTTTGATTGCTGGTTGACCAGCCATAATTGGCTTACCCAAGTTGTTTGCAATCCTGCTGAAGGAAGCAGGACTCTAGGTTTATCCATGGCTTAGTTCAGATCCACATCCACTGGAGCTATCAACAAGGTTTTGCCATCAAAGTGAATACCTCATCCAAGTACAACATTTCTTTTTCCTCGGTGCCAAACCAAACCATGAAAGTTCCAAATTGTACCTGCCATAGTTTTTTCAAATTCCTCTTTCCCCAGATCTCATGAAAATAGCCCTCAATAACTTTGACTGGGGGTTTACCTCCTAGTTCCGTACAAGCAACAGCTGGATTTCTGGCTTAATTTTCTTCAACTCCAAGTCCAAACCCATGGCAATTAGTAAGTTTGGTGCTGATAAAGGAAGCTTTTCATCTGGCCCCCTTTATTATTAGTTTTGAAAATATGAAAAAGAGTTTCACATAATCTCAGGATTGCAAACTAGATTCTGTTCCTCTATTGATTCAGCTCATGACGTTGTCTTTAATTCCTGTTCCTGATTGACTACGGTATTTGCCGCTGATCCAAAGCACCTACAATAAGGATTCTTGGCTTTTGTTTGGTTCATTTTTATGGTCAACCGATGGTATTTTTTGTCATTTTCACCCTGATTGCTTAAACGTCGTTTTGTTTTGATGCTAACTCTCTTGTTTTCGAAAACGTCATTTTATTCTTCATCCCATTTCTGACCGGAGAAGAGACCCTCCTAAAGGTACAATGTCTGTAATAAGTTTTAAAACTGTGTATTTTGCTCAGATTTTGTGCCAGCCACCTAAATTAAACCGAAGTCTTGTAAATGTTCGATAAAAGTCCCGAACCAAGTAGAAATGGTTTTCAAGGTTTCTAATCGCTTGTTGCTGTTGCTTCTGCTGTTTACTATATGTGGATTTGCTACATCAAGAGCTCTTTGATCCGAGCTGATTTCGAAATTGCAGGAAAAGTTCGGCAGGCGGTCCAGTGAGTAAAGAAGAACTTGGAAGGGCCACGTGTATATTTCTCCACACGCGTGCTGCACAGGTGCATCAATAATCTTACTTCCTCAGAACTTGGGCTAATTGTGGAGAAACTCTTCTGAGCTCTTAGATCCTTGAACCGTTCCTTCTCATCCAAATTGAACTCTGTTCATGTATGGGCAAAGATGACTCCTAACATGACTAATATAACTCTGGTTAGTTAGCTATCTTCTTCTTCTTAGTTGCCATCCGTATTGTCTAGATCATGTTTATGAGACCCATAAAATATATTGGATTGGTTGTAATGTGTTTGAAGGCTGGGAAGCATAAGACCTGACCTACTAAACCACAACTATGGCATTGTCTCTCTATGTGGGATTAGTTATTTGGATCATATCAACTATCGTGTTTAATTGAGACATGTTGTGTTTAGCATTTTAAATCGTTCATATTACCTATGCACTTCTAAATATTCCTTGGCCTGAGCTACCATGGAATTTTTTTTTTGAAGTGCTACAGATCAGTGTTTATATGAGATTTTAGTCTACTAATGAGGATTGTCTTGTATCCTGTTTTACTGTTTAATGACTATCAGTGGAACAAGTGATTGGAATATAGCTTTTAAGATTTTAATGGGGTAATCTTCACAGTTTTAGTTACATGTCCATTTCCCCCCCTATATTATTGGCAAGAATGTCTGTATCAAACTGGTCTTTATTTTTCTGTGGATTCTTCTTGAAGATAAATAAGAAGATCTCGTGATTTGGCTATGTTTGTGTGATTTGGCAAAAGCATGATAGAGCTTCATCCTCCTTTTCTAAGGGGAAATTGTACTCTTATGTTGTAGCAGAATGTCCTCTCGTTTGCCTCTGTTTCTGTTTAGTGCTTCCAAATTATCTTTGATCTTTGAAGAACAACCATCACGGCTGGTAAGTTTGGCTTCGGTTTAAGTTGAACAATTTAAAAGGAGACGGTGAAATGTGTTGCCAAATCTATTAACAAAGTAATAGACACTCTTGGCATACAGTTAGTTTTTCAGAGTTGGTTGAATATAGATTTTGTTAAGTCTGTTTGATTAATAATCGATTCATGAAATGAACTTTTGGTTTTAGCTTCTGATTATAGAGGGCAAATTTGCAGCCTGCTAGAGTGGCTTTAAGATCCGGGTGGTTTGAGGGAGTATCAGCAATTAATACCATCACGGGAGCCATGGGAATCAATCTTGACACTTATCTCCCGAGCCTTGTGTTGAAGGGTTAGTATATATTGTGGAGCAGCATTTGGGCTGGCATTAGACCTTTTCATCTCGCCTTGAGTGTTTTCGTCTTTGAATATATTTCTTTCGGGTATTCAACTCCTTAAGGCTACTCAGCAAACGCTGTGCACCCTACCCTAATCCGATGAAAATATGATTCACTTGTTGGTGCAATGGAGCTTCAGTTCTGGTTCTGCCTTGAAATTTTTGAATTCATATGGTTGACTGGTTTTTGATGACTTTCTGTCGCCTCAAATTCTTCTCAATGTGTTCCAAATTCAGCGGCGAAAGCCCTGTGTTGCTATTTCTACATGGGAACAACACTGGTGCGCTTGTTTTTACACGCCCATGATTTATACAGAGCAGGGTATTTCGTCAGGAGGGGAGACTTCGATGGTGCTTCTTCATACATTTACGTGAATACAGGGGTGGACTTCTACTCCATTGCTTGGGATGTCTCCATTCCTCGAGTCTGCGTGGAGTTCATCGGGATCATTTGGCTGCAGCAGCGATATGGAAGCCACTGCATTCTGCCGCGGAGGATTAGAGTTGGAGGTCTTATGAGAAGCTGCTTCAGCCAATGTTATTAAGTAGGTTTGTGTATCTGTTGTGTTGTGTGTTTGCAAGTTTTTTTTGAAAATTCTATAATTTTGATAGCTTGTATGTTTAGCACGCGTAATAGAATGCAGTCTGAGTATCAGGTATTTGTACCATAAATAAATACTTAGAGACATTTAAAGCAATGGAATTTATCTCAATCTTAGCTCCACTTCACACCCAAAATGTCAATACCAGGCTTATCGAGGTGGCAAGTTGCCCCACTTGAATCTCAAGATTTTTTATGCTAAAAAATGACCCTAGTCCCGAGATCTTCAATCTCTTGCCTTGTATGCTCTGCAAAGAGATCTTGTTTCTTGGCCAATTGAGATATTACTTCAAGGATTTCCTCTCGGTCAGACTTTTAGAGTGAGGTGGTGTTGTTTGAAGGCCCTTCTCCCCTCGAATAGGGTTGAGGTGGAGCTTGACGGCCTCGATTGTACCCTTGCATTTGGTTCTCCTTGCGCCAACGGAAGTTGGGCTGATTGCGGTACCTTAGGTTGGGTTGATCGCGGTACCTCAGGTTGGAGGTGTTTGCATAGGGATCTTGCCTTTCTCATCATTGGTTCCCCTATAATCCTTGTTTCTACCTAGCAAACTGTGGCCTATTTCCACCATTGTTGAAATCCAACACCTTAACTTCCTCAAAGTCCTCAACCACTTGCAGGCACACATTCGTGTGATGATCAAGATTACAAAAACCGCACACTTTTGCTTGTTGGACTCTCCTTTTCATGATTTCTTTCATCATGGAGGCAAGAGCTTGGGATTGCTCCTCTAACTTAGGGGATTGAGATGATTCATCCACGACCTTCACCCTAGACCTTGTACTAAATTTCCTTGTTCTGTTTGCCATCTCCTTGAAGAGTGCCATTGCTTCCCTTGGTCTCTTGTTGGTGACCGAACCTTTACAAGGGGCGTTCGCTATACACATGTCATCATCGCACAATCCTGCGAAGAAATAGTAAACCAAGTCTCCCTCTTTGAATGGAAGATAAGCACAACTAGCCAACAATCTCTTGAACTTTTCCCAATAATCGTAGGAGGACTCATTAGCAAACTGAGAGATGTTGGAAAGTTTATTTTTCAACCCGTGGACTTTGAAGCTGTAAAGTATTTCTCGAGAAATCTGCGCTTCATATCTATCCACGAGGTGATACAACTGGGTGGTAGATAGTATAACCAATCTTTGACCAAATCCTGAAGTGAGAAGGAAAACACTCTTAGATTGTAGTCTTCCTCCGAAACACCCTCCAACTTCAGGTTGGAACAAACTAGGTGGAATTCCGAAAGATGCTTGTTCAGATCTTCTCCGGTCATCCCATGGAAAGTTGGCAAGCAATAATTCATACCGCTCATTAGTTCACAAGTCACATTTGGTGGTAACGGTGGGAAGATGATGCAAAGTGGTTGATTCTTCAAGTTCGGAGCCATCAACTCTCTCAAAGTGCGGTTTTCCTCTGCATTAAAATATTTCTCTACATCTACCGAAAGTGGTTCTAGTGGAACTTTCGGCCTAGGTCTTCTCTTCCTTCTTCGCCTACTACCTGTGCAATTCGTTAAACTATGTAAAGCTCCCAAGTTCTTGACATGGGTATGTACCATAAACTGGGAATAAACAATGGCCAACTAAAATCAACACTAGCAAATAGGGTTGGAAGTAACCAGAAAGAAGTAAAAAAAAATCAACCACAAAAATCAACAAAACAAAAATAAAAATAAAGACAATACTACTTACTCAACTAATTTGTTATGCAAGTTAACTACTAGACCGTTAAACTAACATCCCCGACAGCGGCACCAAAATTTAACCCTCCCCCTTCCGAGCATGAGGAGGCTGAGTTATTAAGGGTCAAAGATAATATTTATATGTTGCTCCCGTTCCTACAAGTATACTACCATGAATGGTAGATAGTGGCAAGTACCTAGGTCGTCCACATATATGTTAGGAATTTGTAATTTACTAAACATAACCACAGTCGGGCTGTCAATCCGATCACTTGTTAGGAATAAACAGTGTAGTGAAAATAACGATTGGGGTGGGGAGATTTTCAACTATCAACTACAAATATGCAATCATAGGAATAAACTATACAAACAAGCACTCGGGGAATATTTGCGTAACATGGTCAATGTTATTTTGATCATTGATTTCATCAAGTACAAGAACTTAACCCTAGTCTAGTGTTTGTGTCACGTGGTGCAGATAATGGTCAAAACCACCCGCTATCTGTCACATAGAGGTGCAAGTATAAAATCTTCCATCAACCTAGCCTTAACGACATGTGGAGTGCAACAACAGCTTTGGCACATTATGCACGTATGATTCTCCCTTGTGCATTTAAGTCCCGGATGGAACTCCACGAACGAACTACCCCTAGGCCAACGAAGGAAAAGTAAGTAGCCGTCTTATCGATGGCTTCTAGGATCAACAAGATAATCCTAATTTGATACATACTCTATCTCTACCCGCAACCCTTCAGATCTCTTTGGTCGGTTAACTAAATGCATGGTTGATCGTGATGATTAACAACGGTAACCTTCATGCACACGCCCAGTTCCAGACTATCGTCACCCAAAGTGCACCTAGGTTTCCTCAACTGGGAAGTAGCAATAGTTCACCAACATGAAAGTAGACTTGATTGTGTGCCAACAAAGTGTGACAATCATGCAATTCATAAGAATATCAAGAACAAGCCAACATAATAATCGCAAAACAAATAGAAATAGGTAGATCTAGAAATCTCACAAAATAAACATCGACACATGAATACAAATATAATCCCCAAGCTAGATATCTACTCCCTAAGCATTGAACCCAAGTATTCTATTGGATTCAACACTTTTAGGCAAAAGAAAGATAAAAAGATGAA